>JAWZYV010014575.1:0-106828 GCA_038373885.1 Cheiracanthium punctorium | reverse complement strand
TGGTCAGCAATACACGTGCTTTTGTTTTCCTCTCTGGAAATGGGAACAAGTCGCATGTCCTTAGAACCTTGCAAATGATTCCTCACCGGATGAATTTTAATAGAAAGCTGGCAGAATTTAGTCTGCCGAAGAAACTGGGGGATGAAAATGGCGACAGTTTTTTAAAAAACAACATTTAAGCAGAATATGAAATGTCATCCCACCCAGGTGTTTGTTTTTGGGATTAAGGCCAATTATCTGCACGAGGGATCTAGACCCGTGGGTGGGGTTCCCTCTGTGAGGGTCTTTCTAAGGGGTCCTAACCCGTATTTAAGCCAAGTTTCAAAGAAAACCACAGAAAACTCTCTGAGGTTAGGTCGGCGGACGCGACCTGGTTTCGAGACAGGCACCTTCCGTCTTCCAGTTCAGTGCGCAATGCGCTATGCCACTGGTGGGGCCCACCCAGGTGAACCCTTACATGACTTGTAGTGGGGATGGGGATAATCAATAGAGCACGAAATCGTGCTGTCCACTGTGATATCTTGAACTCTTGATTATTTATGCTAATTAATTTTAGAGTTTACACAAAATCGTAAAACACGGATAATTAAACAATGGCACTGTAACCCGTTAATAAATTTAAAATTATAAAAATCTACCAAAACTTAACATAACTAAACAAATATAGAGTACAAACAAAATACATTTTAAATGGCACTTTAATTAGAGTTACTAGTAATAAGAGAAAATTTACGCATACATTATGCGCACTAAAGTCTCTTGCCGCCTTCTTAACTTCGGAACAGTTGCTGCTATGTTCATGAACGTGGTGTCTAGGTAAAGTACAGTAGCCATGCGCTACTGAATGAAGCAGCTTGCGGCGTCACCTAATGGAAAACTGTGGAGTTAGAGTTCCTATCTTGAAAACGGAACGAGAAAGAGTAAAAAGTGTGGTTTACAAAGTTGTAGAACATCATTGATTTAGTACGAAAGGACACCTTGTGGACATTAATGCGAAGAATAGAGCGGTTAAAATACGCATGTGTTGCTTTTTCGTGTTTTCCCACATCGTGATGTCACGGAACTTGAACGGTGAATGATTATCTTTCGAAGGAGGAGAAAAGAATGATTTTCTTTCGGGCAAAACATGACACCGCAATGTGGTGCAGTGGTATCGCTTGTGATTCCCAATCGAAAGGACATCTGTTCAAATCTCGAGATAATAATTTCTCCTGTTCAAGTTTATTACATCCCAGTGTATGAAATCATAGAAAACAGCAAATGCGTGTTTTAACCGTTCTGTTCTTCGCATTAACGTCCGCAAGGTGTCTTTTCAAACTAAATCGGCGATTTTCTACAACTTTATAAATCACTTTTTCTTTTCCCTATATCGTTCCATTTTCGAGATAGGAAGACAATTCCGCAGTTTTACCACCAGATGGCGCTGTAGGGGGTTTCTTCAGTAGCGCATGGCTACTTTACTATACCTAGACACCATTTCTTTGAATACAGCAGAAGCCGTTCCAGAGTTAAGAGGGTGGCAATGGACATTTAGAGGGAATACAGTTTTTACAGAACTAAAAATTACGATGTTTTATATTTTTATATTGGCAATGCACGGATAACTTTACTTGTACAACAATATTTCAAGTTTTTTTTTCAAACAACCCAGAAAAATTGGGTAATAGGGTTATTTTCAAGCTGCACGAATAATGTACATTGGCTCAATTTATCACGGACCATCTAACGTTTGGGCTTTACTGTACGAACATTTAGTATTTTGTTCACACTTATGTAGCAGAATCCTTCGTTCAGGATTTTCTGCGACTGCGATCGAGTGAAAAAGAGTGGGTACATTTTAGAGTTTGAGCAAGAGAGAGAAAGAGGCGGAGAGGATATTAATGCACAATTTTTTGACCATGGAAAGAGTACTTTTGGTAAGCCTAACCAAGGTGTGTAGGGTGGTTATAATTAAACTTCCCCTATAAACATGGTTCTACAGCTATAATTGGTGAAGGGATTATAACGAAATTTGGTACATAGGCTATACGTGAGATGCGCTTAACCCTTTAACGCGCAGCGTTCCCGCTCTGGGAAAACCAAACCCTTTTTTGACGACAGCTGGCTGTGCGCGGGCACAGCCAGCTGTCGTCAAAAAAGGGTCTCTAGATCTGTGCCACACGATGAACGTTTCGATCGTCCGCCATCTTGCAGGTAGTTAAGTCGAACGACGGCAACGGCTGACCTTTTTTTCAGCATTGGGAAAGGGTTGCGCATCAAAGAGGTAAGGAAGTTCGAAAATTTTTTTTAGAAAAGTCCACTAGGTGGCGTTTAACATGAAAAAACAGCATTTTAAAAACGAAAATAGGTAGTTCAAATTGTAAGTACAATTTCAACACTTATTCAACGTTTTTTGAGCATTTATTAACTAATTTGGGTCATTTTTTAAAATCTAATTTCACCATTCAAAGCGTCACCTAGTAGACATTTTATGAACCATAAAAAAAACCTTCCTCATCTCGTGTACAGTCCACATGCCAAATTTGGTGGCAATCTGCTCACCTCTTGAGCTGAAGAATGTTGTTCATAGTGGAAGTCTAACTATAACCATGCTGTATTTCCGAATGGGTTTTGGATTATTTGGCCTTTTAGCAACGAGCTAGTTAGACAACGGTTTGCAGGAGAAAAGGGAAATTTCATACGTGCATTAGTAAGACTATCTTTTAAATGTTTTTTATGGCTAACCAAATTTAAATTTTACGACAACCGCATTTTTTCCCCATTAAAAACTACCGTATAAAATAATTTACATTATGATAAAATAACTGTTATTGGAAACACTTTTCGATGCTGTTGTAAATGCAAACCTTTTGTCACTAATGACGGGCCGCAATTGTTTTCATGTAAATTGTTCGTGATATAGTCGAGCTAATGAATAAGTAGTCCGAATTTTTCTAGATTAGTTCTTTTAAAACTTCAAATGGTGATTCGTGTTTTAAAAGTATAGATTTTAAGGAACATCATCTAAAAAGCCAATTTTTCTTGATACGGTTGTCACTTGTGTAGGCGTGGTCTCCTGCTGTATAAAATAATCATCCCAAGTTAAACAAAATGTCTGGTGAATTCACTCAGTTTAGACAAAAATTTAGATTTCATGATAAATAAAATAATTACATGAAACGATAAATATTATACTAATAAATTATTTTTTAAAACGTGCATTCTAATTTAATGGGAACATAAGTCTACTTGTGATATCGTCGTAATACCCGCATTCTATTTTCCTAATATATTTTTACGTTGGCTAAATTGTAAACAAATAAACATATTCAATTTGTTGACTTGATTTTGCACTACTAAATGATTATAAGCTGAGATAAAGCTGCCTGAAATCAAATTCCGAACATAAAAATATACAGTGAATTTTTCCAAGTATTGAAATCGGCAGAATATATCGGCAATAAAGCAGATAGCTAAAACTCTCCAAAAATAAAACAGAGCTCTGTTTCTGATCAATACGCATTACCATATTTATGTATAAGGATCGTTACTTCAGACAGGCCCGCCTCATCGATCTGACATTTGCTCTCGCCCCCTTTTTTTCCCGAGAGGCTTTGAGACACTCTCGTTTTCTTATTAAAAAACCGACGATGTGTGTGTGTTTGTGGAAGATAAGAGTTGTAAATACGTTTTGATGCATACTTTTATAAATTATGTAACACAAATCTATCTTACTATATTATTTAGAGGTACGACAGATACAGAAAACGTCATACATTCGAGAAAACTTTAAAAATTCATTAAAAACGAACTAACAATGACAAAAAGGTGCCGTTTGCTCGAATATGATGAGAGAGGTACATGATATGTTTCTGAAATGAAGATGTAATTCAAAACGATATCAATAGATGGCCATGTCATATAAAGTTATTTCCGATATCACTCTATTCCTATTCATGCATACAGTAATTTTTTATCACTAGGGGACCCAATCGCTTGGTAATGCTTGCTAATATTAGCCAACCCCCGAGAATCGCTCTACTGACTCTTTTGGGACCACTATGTGCTCTCACTCCCGTCGCTCGTTCGCCACACAACTTTTCTACAGTGTGTAACAAAATTATAAGACCACTGTGGATTTTGTGATTTTTACTATAAATAGTATAATTTTTTAAAAATTAAATTAGGTTGATGTTAATAAATGAAATATAAAATATATGTATATTATTTTAAGAGATATTTAAATATACTAATTATTTTATCAAAAATTAAAAAAATTTCCAATCAAAAAACTGTAACAAACTTATAAGACCACTAGTTAAAAAAATTTTTTTTAATAAAACTAAAATGATGTTGAACCACCATTTTTCTGAATAACTTCAAATACTCGATTTTTCATTGAATTAATTAGGTTTTCGAACAAAAATTTGGGAATTTTGTCCCATTCATAGACGATAGGTAGTTCCAATTCATACACAGAATCATACTGACGGTTATTTGTATACACTTGACGAGCCAAATGGCCCCACAAGTTCTCGGTAGGATTCAGGTCTGGACTACGGCTTGGCCAGTTTAAGACCTCGATTCTTTCTTTTTGAAAACAGTTTTTAGTTGATTTAGACACATGGCATGGCGCATTGTCTTGATGCAATTTCCAGTTTGGTCCTCCTAAAAATGGGCCAAAAGGTATAAGGTATTGGTAAAGCAGTTGATAACAAATGGAGTCCATATTTCCAGAAACTCGCTGCAGGTCGCATTTCCCATCATATGAAAAAGCTCCCCACACCATCACAGAGCCACCACCCATCTGCCTACTGAAGAAATCCTGAGGTACTCGAGAAGATACTTCGTAAATCATGCCAATAGTAAATATTACCGTCCGGCCCATCCAAATTAAATTTTTTTTCGTCGGAAAAAATAATATTTTTCCAAGTAGCATCCCATGGCATGACTTCCTTTGCCCACTCCAGCCTTTGTTCTTTATGATGCTTTAACAGTCTTGGCTTTCTTCTTAATTTCCTAAGAGCAACATTTGAATTTGACTGTAAAGGACACCAGACTGTCATGTGTGAAATAGTTTTATTTGTCTGCTGTGTTATTTTACGTGTAGACAAATTCTGTTTCGTTGAAAGCTTGAAAATTTGTCTCTTATCGCGAGCTGATACTTTATTCTTTCTGCCAGATCTTTTATATTTTCCATAAAAATCTCTTTTACTTAAAATATTATGAATAGCAGTTTTAGGACGTTTAAGTATCTTACTTATTTCAAATTCCGATTTTCCAGAGCCCTTATAAAACCATATTTTTCGAACTTCTAGTTCAGATAATTCTCTTTCACGCGGCATTGTGAATTTCCTCATAAAATCAAACAAATGAAATTCTATTTTCTTTAACATTATTATCGTTTGGAATTTTTTGTGATGTAAAGTTACAGTTTATCTACGATTTTGAAAGAAAAAATAAAATAGTTCTGAAAACGCAGACGATTTTAAATAGAAAAGTAAGTGGTTTTATATTTATGTTACACCGAGATTTCAAAAAATCGTTTGCTGTGTGAAATTAACTCAATTTTTTTCAACTCAACTCATTTCGAAATTAACTCAATTTTGTTAATGAAGATTTGATCAGCTTAAGTGGTGGATACTATTATCTTCCTTTCGATGAAAAGATGATACAACAGTTCATTAGAAGTAATATGAATTCAACAAATTTTATAGCAGTGGCTTTAACCTTCTTCATTGCTGCCCTCAACTCATGCTCAATTCATATTTAACATATCGCATTTTACGTTTTTAAACGAAACTGTTTTATATTTTCCCAATTGCATGGTCCATTTTTAAATTTCTAAACGCTCTTATTGCACTGTATAAACCTTTTTTATCAACGAGACTTTATCAGTTTATAATCATTTTAACTTCACTGTTACTTTTATTACTTGTTTTATTACTATGTACTGTGCCATGAACCCTATTAAAAAGGCTGCATGTAGCACTTATAGTACTTTTACAGGAGCACCAAAAGCATTCCACCAAAATCCAAATTTTAACAGCATAATAATATTAACGTTTAAGTAGAAAAGAAATTGTTCACACTTTCAAACAAAGTTGAAAATTGTTTGATTCCTTTTTGGTTATGAGTCTGGGTTATGGTTATGAGTCCGGTTATTGGTTATGAGTCCGGTTTTTCTGGACATTATGCTGTATGTGCAATCATTGTTTAAAGTGTATTTTACAAATATTCTTCTATTTCAAACTAAACAAAATTAATATATGTTATGAATATGATCACAACAAAAATGTTCTAAATCGGAAACAGTGCATGCAGCATTCGTAGTTCTTTTACGGAAATACTCAAAAGAATTTATGCAACATTTCTAAGATTATTCCCCAAAATCTTGTAAAGCTTTTGTGACAAATAACCGAATTCAGCGAAAAAAAAAAAAAAAAAAAAAAAAAAAAGACATTGGAAAACGTTTCATGATCGATGCTTTTGGATTGAATTTTCTTTCTTGTCTAAAAAAATCTAACATTATCTATCCAATAGAAACTACTGCACATTTCTTTTATTGTTCTAGCGAAATCAGAACGAGATCAAACTAACTTTCGCCGTTGCTGCTGATAAAACCAACAGTTCAGATTTACGCAATGGAGTAAAATTAACTGCAACTTCAATGAGATAAGTAGATAACTTAAATCATTTTATTGAAAATTAAATAATTAAGCAAATGAGTACATTTTACTTAAGTATATCTTTAAAATGACTACAAAATAAAAGTAACCGGCTTTCAAACAAGGAAGATAAATCGCATTGATTATAAAGCACTTTCCAACATAACTTCCAATTTTTTTCTTTAAATTTGGTGTCAAACTTTGTGTCGAGATTTCTAGAACAAACCCGCTAAAGAAGCTAAGCTGTACATCACAGCTAATGTAGTTTTAAGAGATCCAGTAGAGATCCAGTAGAAGAACATTAAAATGTCAATTCCTTCCTCAAAGGGCGTAATTTCGAAAATCTCCCTCCCTTGATACACAAATTAAACTAAACTAACTGTAGCAAGGACTCGAAAATATTCAGGAAGATTCTTAATAAAGTACACTACACACTGAATAAATGAAAAAAATTTTTTTTTTTTTCTTTTGTGAAACTTTCAGAAAAAATTCTTAAACGTAAAAATTTCGCTCCGAAACGTTTCAAAGTGTGACATATTCTTCAAATTTTTCGAAAGCTTGGTAACAGATAGAGGCTTATCGTTGATTTCAATGTATACTACAGTTTGTAAAGACACATTCTAAAAATTTTTATGTGCTTGACATAATTAGTACTTACGCACCAAAGTCATGATTTTCCCCCCGAAATGCAGTAGTACTTCTCAAATTCGGACATCCAGCTTCCGGAATTTCTATAATCTGGACAAAATTCAACCTTAAAATAATCCAATTATACAACATAAACTGAAATTTTAACAGCATATTTTATTAGGCATGTTTAAAAAAATAAGATGTGTATAATTCATCAATAAACGTGTCTATTTTTTATTTATATTGGAGAAAGATAATTCCTTTAACACAATAAAGAAAAATAAACTTTAACTGATCAGTAAAATTTTTTTTTAAATTTCATACATACTACAGGATTTCTACAATCCATAAATTTCTGTAATACGGAATCCGTAAATTCCTATTGATTCCGGAGAGAAGTTCTACTATATACAGTGTGACTTACTGTATTGTGCTTGGAATGGGTGAATGTCTCTGTATACTGTCATAGACCGTAATGTATTGAATTCTTCTGAGTGCTCTCGTTAAAAAAAATAGTTTAAATGCTGCACATACACGATTAAATTGTGTATATGCAACGAACGTTGTGTTGTGTAGGGTACATTGTACAGTACTTGGGAATTCAGGTTAGTTTCCTGAGCCAGGGTACTTACTTAAAAATGTAACTAGCCAGCTCGACAAAATACAGTCCCTGACCAAGTTAATGTGACCACTACACATTTTCTACCCACAACACCAGTGTTTCCTTACTAATAAAAATGTTAGTAAATAATCAGGAAAGAGTTACTACTACCGTAAAACAGGAATTTATCCATAGCAGTTTCATCTTAAAAAAAAAAAATTAAAAAAAAAAATGGTGGGAAAAGATGAGAAATTTGTAATGACTCCATTCGACTTTCGGAACACTCAATTGTAATGTAAAAGAATTATTTTTGCATCCCTGTACAAAAACTTTAAATCCTACACACACCAAAATCTATATACAGGTCGTATGACGGTGACCTATAATATAATTCGTGCTCAGTAGAATGAGCCATTTCGACGCCATCGCACTTTCGAGAATTTGCTTCCATAGGTTGTAATGTATAAGAATTCTCTTTGAAGCCCTGTTAAAAAAACTATAAACCCTATGTACACCAAAATCAATGCTGGTCGAAGCGGGTAGTTTATAATATAACATCGGGGTAGACATAAATATTTAATCAGTTGTCCAGAGGACCAGTGACTCCATGGCTTTCCTGGTCCGTAAAATATTTATGGGTCCGTATACACGATTAAAAAAGAAATGCAAAACAAAAGAAGTGAACGATCTATATTGATTTCCGTTAAGATCCGAATTAATAAATGTAAATACCAAATTTTAAAATATTAAAGAAGATCAAATGGTATGATATGGCATTGGTAAAATTAGATGACATGTATTGTGGTGTGGAATTAAACAAGAAACCTTTGTCTGCAAGAGAAAAATGTAAATAAAACATTACGGATATGTCACACCTACAAATTTTGTATATTCTGCCGGTCCGTTACCTATTTTAGTGATCTCGGGCCAGCCCTGATATAATATATACCAAATTAGAGCTCAATCGAATGCTCTATTTAGGAGCTATCGCGTTCGGAAAGTAAACATTATAAGTAAACTCCGGTATAGTGAACTTTCGGCTATAGTGAACGCATTTCCTTAGTCCCGACTCACATACACTAGAAATGTAGTACATAGCATTTTTTGGTTTTAGTGAACCGTGACTTCGTTTATAGTGAACTTAAGGGTGTATGCCGAAAAAAAGAACTATGTTTTTAGTCTTGGTACACAAATTGAAATAAACTAATAGCACCATGATCTCCAAAAAAATTCCAGATGGATCTTCATACGCTGCTTTACACACTGCAACAAGCGAAAACGCTGTGGCGTTTGTGAAATTTTCCGAAAAAATTCTTACACATGGATCTGAGCTGCAAGATGTTTCGAAGAGTGACACGCTTTGCGAAAATTTCCGATTTTTAAGAATTTTTTCTAAAAGTTTTGAAACGGATACAGATGGATCATTTTTTTGAGTATGTAGTACAGCTTGTAAAGAGACAGTTTCAAAATTTTGAAGTGTCTGGCATAATTAGTTTATTTATACTTAATGTACCAAAATCACATGATTTTTCCGAACTACACCGTTAAAAATTTCTGGACGGTAGAGGTCATGTTGTTAGATTCCTACGATCTCTTTTGTGTTCGGAGAGAGAAAAAGATTATCAAGCACCTGTTCTGAAATATAGGTGGATTGCCAGTGTCTAGGCTAACTTCTAATTATTGGGGAAGAGTTGTGAGGAGGTCATAATGTTTTCAATGCTGTAATGCTACCCTCTGAAAGCATTCGTTAACCCTTTGAGGCGCAACCCTTTACCAATGCTGAAAAAAGGGCAGCCGTTGTCAGCCGTTTTTCTCTAGATCTGTGGCTAGGGATGGACGCGAGACGAGAAATAGGGCTGTCTGGTCTCGTCTCGCAGTGGTAAACCTCTGTCTCGTCTCGCGTCTCGCAACCACTTTGTCTCGTCTCGCGTCTCGCACAGAAATTGCCTGTCTCGCGAGTCTCGCAAAATTAAGGACTGCGAATTTTTACCA
This sequence comes from Cheiracanthium punctorium, assembly GCA_038373885.1. Taxonomy (NCBI): domain Eukaryota; kingdom Metazoa; phylum Arthropoda; class Arachnida; order Araneae; family Cheiracanthiidae; genus Cheiracanthium; species Cheiracanthium punctorium. Next base: position 96,958 of record JAWZYV010014575.1, on the reverse strand, counting down.
TATTTTTAGTAACATTAATACTAGTTATTGAAAATTAATATTAACAATGGCAATTAGTTGCATATTGCCATATTAGTACATATATTAGTTACCATATTAACTCATATAGTTATTTGAAATGATAAAAATTCGGATTTAATCCGTATATATAATGTGACATGACACCGAAAATTTATTTATTTGCGTAATTGCGTAAATGTAATATTTATGGTTGATGGGAGTTTCATTTGCTTTTGAAAATATATAAAGCTTTGAATTTTGTCAGATATGTTGCAGAACTCAGGGACACATGTTGGGCAAATAAAATTTTGATGTAATTAAACGGCCCCAATGTACGGAATAGTGAATAATTATAGTGAGCGGAATAGTGAATAATTAAAGTGAAGCTTACTTATCCCCCCTCCCGTTTTATGAGATATGGGTTTCATATTTAATCGGGGGAACCCGGGTTTAACCTGTTCATTTACACCGGGTACGGGCAACCTTTGGAAGGTTGCGAGCCAAAATTTAGGATGTTAGGGACGTCACGGACCGTATAAGTGGGATTTATATGGGATTTTGATTTGGTTTATATTGATTGTCTATGGCGGTGCTGCCCAACCTTTTTATCGCCGCGACCTGGTCAGCGTTTGATAATAATTTTATCGCGGACTGGTCAGGGGAGGGGGTACGCTGATTGTTTTAATTTAATTGTGCTTAAACATACCTTCAAAATATATACAGTTTCACAAAAAATGAATGTAAAATGATTTAAGATTTTATCTCACTAGGACGCTAAATGAATGAGAGCACTGAGCTTATTTCTTTGCAACGAGTCGGTTAGATCTGGAGGTAAGAAGCAATGACACCCAAAGTGTGTTGCTTATGTACAATTCATTCCTTTATTCTGTTATTTTGGTTCTTGTCAGTACAGAAAATCCCGCTTCACACAGTTAGGTTGTTGGAAATGGTATTGGGATTTAAAAGACTGGAATTTTAATTCATAGTCTTGAAATATTTAATAAGCAGTAAAATAATGTAAAATAGTCATGAGATTTTTTTCTGTTACAAAATCTGTTCTGTATAAATTAGCACAAACCCAAAAAACTCGAGACCTCGAGAGAAATGCACGACAGAAAATAAAATGGAAATAATGTAATTTTTCTTGAGCAACCCGGTACCATTTGATCCGCGGACAGGGGGTTGGGGACCACTGGTCTATGGAAATTTGAAATCTTGCACTTGCCGGATAAAATACCCTGGAGGGCCACATCCGGGCCGCGGGCCAGGGTTTGCCGATATGTGATTTACACTATCAAAAAGAAGAGACAACAGAAAGGACTTGTGAGCTTTGGATTTGCGCAATCACTCCAGTAGATCATTCATTTGCGTTCGCATAGCTTGTCTTATGGCGAAAGACAGTGCCGTAAAAATAGGGAGGCATGGCAGGGCGAATGCCCGGGGCCCCCACATGTAGGGGCCTCAAAATCCATACAACTATTTTCTCAACCTCTTGGATTTTTTTATCTTTTATAACGTTTTAGATTTGTACATTTGCTATTCAAAACGGATCACCTAACACTGTTTAAGCAGAAAACAAAAAAGTTGCTTACTGTTTACAAAATAGCTAACAGCTCACCAACAGATCCGCTGTATTACGATACGTACAGCTGATTATGAAAAGTTAAATTTATATGCCACTATTTCTAGAACCAAAGTTCTTTAACTAATGACCTTGTGTTCCCTTTATTTGTATTCTAGAAAAACATGATCTGGGTCTCAAAAAGCCACTCTGAAGCAAGCATACCTTTTGGGGGGGCCCTCTTATTTCTTAAAATTATCATATCACTTAGGTAATTTCAAGCAAATGACAGTTTTTTCTTTTTGTTGTAATTATTACTTACAAATATTTTATGTACTTACAAATAATGTGCAGATGCATAATCAGTGGTGTACACCGACTTTCTTTAAGAGAAGGGGGGAATGGAAGTAATCTTTTGGTTAAATAAAAGCCATAATCTATATGTTTAAAATTAAAACTGTACGGACTTTATGTTAAAAATGCATGGACAAAGGGGGAGGGACTGAATCCTCACCCCCACACCGTTTGTGCACGCCACTGAGCATAGTAAATATATGGAGCTGAACCACACTTTTCTAGAGTAAGTCAATGCTCGGAAATTTCTTTTTCCTTTTAATGAGGATCTAAATTAGGAATGGCATGGCATACAAAGGTCCAAATGCCAATTAACACGCTCTACTTTTTCTCGCATATCGTAAAACTCAAAATTAGCCAACTTAAATTGACACGTTGTCCTTTATTCTCCCCCCCCCCCTCCAAAAACCAAAGACATTAGAATATACTAGAACGAGTATATTCTAATGTCTTTGCCAAAAACCAATGGTTTGAGTCCCTCTTGAAAAATATTTTAATATTTGTTGGTCGTCTTTTTCTTTTACTTGTGCAATAATCAGAGTTCACATTATTTTACATTCATTATACAAATGATTCGATAATTATTTGTATAAAAACCCAAATTAAAAATAAAAATAAATGTTATATTCCAGCTGGAATTCATGTAATATCCATTAAATACTTCACTATATGAAATTAAAAATACCTTTTTGTTACAAACCAAGTGCTCTATTAATGGCTAAAAACGCTTTTATAAGGAATAATACTACTTACATCATGAACACATAAGAGCTATATTGATGATTTATTAATGTTTCTGTGTTGTTTTGTGTTAAGGTAAAGCTACGAAAGAGCTATCTGCTTAGAAGGGGTGCAATGGGAGGAGGACCTCTAACGCGTATTCACGTTACATCTGGAGAAAACCAACGAAAACTTCGATAGCCGCACGGCAGGATAGAACCCTGCCTTCAGAACCTTCACAGAGACCTTCACAATTCAGTCGTCTTACCATGTTGTATGTTGAGTGTTATTCCCCAATGGTGAGCGGAAAAAACGCCACTTTTAATAGTGACACAGGATGTAACATGGTCGTTATATGCTAGTCGATGAGGCAAGAGCGTAGTCAGAAAATTTTGTCGAGGGGGTTGTATAAGATACAATTTTGTATTGATAAACTTAATTTCTTATTGACGACAAAAATCTGAAAGCTCTTAATAACTAATTTTGAAAGTTTCGCAGCGAGGTATATACCGATATCCCACTCCATGGTTACGCTTCTGCAGTGACGTACTAAATGGGGGGCGGCTTTGGGGCTCGAGCCCCCTCCCCATACCTTTGGAGGATGATGGAAAATAACCATATATCGGTGTCTTTTCCAGTGTCCAGAATCCACATACTTTATTTATTGTCTGGAAACCGATCATTAGCGAAATTCTCGATACATTAATTCCTCACCCTTGTTTTTTTCCGGGAAAAAAAACGGTCACTCAATAGTTGTTTGTGGGTGGAATAGCGAACGGAAGTCTTCATGTCAGTTGTGAAAGCAGCGGTCATCTTGCAACTTGTCACCGCTCTGGCGCCTTATCTCGCAATCTGTTCGGAGGTGTCCTATTGTTGAGGGGAAAAAATTCTTCCGGCGATAGGGCGCACCTACTTCCACGTGTTGAGATAGCTCGCACTCCGTAGGTCCATTCTGTACTGGAGTGAGAGGTCATCCATCGTGTCGGCAAATCCAAAAGACACCGGGCAATTATGTCCTCGGGACATCTCTCCCCTCCGATATCTGATATTCTGCGTAAAAAAAAAAAAAAAAAAAAAAAGCTTCGGCATCTCAACACAAAGCATGCGTTTCCTTTCGGCCCAGTCCTGTGTTCAAAGTTTGTCTTTTTAAATGACTGGAGGAAGCGTTAAGGATAAAGAGAAATTCTGCGAGGGTTGTTCCTCATCTCATAGCCTGAAGTTTTAAAACAGGAAAAGATGTTATACATATAGTAGTATTTTACAATATTTCTTTATAAGTATAGCGCTTTTGCTCATTTTGAAAGACAATTTTTGTGTTTATTATTACTTTTTTTTTTCTTTCTTGACATGATCAGTGGCATACGCAGACTTCCTTCAAGGGGGGAGGGGGGTTATAGACATAACTTTGTGTTAAAATGCGCAATATTTAAGCTAAAAATTGAAAATTTGTGGACATTTTGTTAAAAAAAATTTGACAAGGGGGGGGGTGAACCCCCAAACCCTCCCCCCCTTGCGTACGCAACTGGACATGATGAATACTGGGTGACTGTTGATAAAAGTACATAGTACAGTTTTTGAAGAACCAGTGAAAAAGCAGTGGAAGGAGAAAAACGCACCCTGGGCCAAGGCCCACAGACTCGCTACGCTCGCTTTTCGTATGAGGCATTCGGCCCCTAATCAGGCTTATTCGTAAAAAAGACATAATTTCAACAGACAAAAACCGAAGATTGGATCAGATAGAATGTTACTGAGCTACGCATTGCTTGGTTCTTGCATGTTCATTGGTACATAAAAATTTAAACTTCACACTACAGTAGAACCCCTCCCCCTCATAACACGGAAGATATTTTGTTATGGGAATCCGTGTTGTACGGGTCCTGAGCTATACTCCACCTGGAGTGCGGACTCGCTTATAATCGCTGGAAAAATTATTTGCACTCCTCAGAAACACAATGATATTTAATGTTGCCATTCAAAAGTTATATTAATTAGGAGCTAAAGCGTAATAAAATCAGAACATCTGTTTCAGCTGTATTTTTAATAATGTAAAACCTATTGGACACCTTGCGAATTTGCCACCCATGGCGATTTTTCATTATTTGGCGACTTGCGTACATGTAAAGTTTATAAAAGCTACGGAACAGATAGGATAGCCTGCCACCCATGGCGACTTTTCATTATTTGGCGATTTACACATGCTCACAACCTATATTTACTGTTCATTTAAGGTTACCGGAAAACCGTTATCCATATTTTCATTTACATAATCGTTTGCAGATTGGCGTACTTAGCACCACGAATTATACCATCTCGTCGCGCTAGCAAATATCCAAAGTGTACTATAACTGCTATAATGGCATAGTTAACGCCGCCAAATATTTCTACTGGTAGCAAATAATCCAGCTGGACGAGAACCGGCTTTAAAATAATCTGCATTTTAATTATTTTTCATTTTCAAGATATTAGTTATTCTGTTTTGGAAAAACGAATAATCGCTAATTCTAAACTCCTGTTGTCTAAGCGAACTTACTATTTGAAAATTGTCAACTTTGTGTAACACATTTTGAGTTACTTATTTCATATAGTTTTTATTTTGGCGTAAAATGGGCGTAATTCTAACTCATGTTTGTAAATTTCACGCGATTCTAGATACTTGGACACGCTTTGTTGCAAAGGAATGAATGATTTTATGCCAAATCTGGCAACCATTCGGTTTATTTTTTCAGTTTTTTATTAATATCTTCTAAAATAATTCGATTTTCGAAATTTAAATCAGCTTAGCAGGTTCCTCGGAATTTTTCGAATCTGTGGGCACCTTAGTCGAAACTCAAATCCCCACGGTTTAGGAGGAGATACGCTGACAAGCTTTTGACAGCGGCGGCGACAGCGGCCTTTACTTTTTTTTAGAATAGAGAGATTTTTACACGAAAATGTGTCACACTCTGAAGTTTTACAAGCCGAAGGAAGGAAAAACATGATAATATAATCGAAAAGAGAAATAGTTTAAAAAAATTGCTTTTCTTTCCGTCCTATATTAATATATAAGAATAAAAAATGTCATTTAAATCTGTTTAAAATAGGCCAACGATAGGGATTTAACCGCCCCTAGAAAGTTGTCACCAGGGTGGGCGCCCCCCCCCGTACGCGCGCCGCAACGTGCGAGAAAGTTTGAGGATAATATCGGTACAAGGATATTTCAACCAAGGATATTCAACCATATTTCAACCTACTCAGACTAAGCATCAATGCGAATGGAAGTTGCTCTATTTCTAATCTCCCTCTGATATACCCGAAACCCGATTATCACAGGGGCAAGGGGGGGGCGGTAGTCCGGTGCCCCTGAAGAAAAAGGGGGCCCATATATATCCCGATTATCTAAATTATAAATTCATATGTACTGAAATAGTAATTGTTGGGAAAAAACTGAATTTCCTCTATAATATAGGCATTACCTAATTGTCTATCACTAGATCAAGTTAGAGATATTTTTTTGGGGTGATAAATACGATTTGATTAAAGTACAAAAACTATAACTTAAATACTAAACTACAGTTAATGCAATTTTCGAGTACAACAGCGGTCAAAACTGGGTTAAAATGCTTAAAAAAGGTAGGCTCAGTAAATGGGCTTAATGCGTAAAAAAGGGGACAGTAAGGGTGGCCCCAAACTTAATGCCCCGGGCCCCGTCTAAAAGTGGTCGGATTTGAACATACCTTAGCGCCTTTCCTATTTACTTATTATTTTTCTTTCAACTCTTCTCTGTTTTCTTTTTTTTCCGCCTGTTTCTTTATCCTCTCCTTTGTGTGTTTTGTATATCTCTCGTCTGTTCTAATTTTAAATGTTACGTGTTTGTACGTATTGTAGAGTGCTGATAGTATACCAGGACCGAAAACGAAGGAGACGCAAGTTAAACGGTAGAGGCTTCAGGCAAATTGTCGCTTTTCAGATCGTATTTATGCGAGACGGAAGAAAATGCGAGAATTCTCGCGAGAAATCTCGCGCGAGACAAGACTCTGTCTCGTCTGGCGTCTCGTCCCGCAAAATATTTTCTTTCTCGTCTCGCGTCTCGTCTCGCAAAAAAATGCCTGTCTCGTCTCCCGGGACAATGCGAGAACGCGAGACAATGCGAGATCGCGTCTCGCTTCCATCCCTATCTGTGGCACGCGATGAACGTTTCGATCGTCCGCCATCTTGCTGGTAGTTAAGTCGAGCGACGGCAACGGCTGCCCTTTTTTAAGCATTGGGCAATCTATCCATCTGTTCTCGCATTCTTCCATTTTTCAGCAGATGTCAGTGCTGTTAAAAAGAATCGTGAAATTTTTTTTGACGGGTAATGACGTGCTAAAAAGTAAAGGATTCTCGTGGAGCTATGTCACCCGAAACTGTTTTTAAAGAAATCAAATCTATTCTTCGTGACTGGCAACAGTCAGAACGTCAGAGTTTGGTGTTCCCAGAGCGGGAACACTGCACGTTAAAGGGTTAACGAAAGCAGGGTACTTTTGAAAGTGAACCAAAAGCTGAAATTTCGGTCTTAGGACGATTTCATTTTCCATTCTCAATGCAAAATCGCAGGTTAAAAGTGACAGCATCTTTTTCTAACGGAATGGCTCGGGCATTATTTCCATGAATGGGATTAATTGTGTTTATTTTACAAAACAACTAGTTCTAGAACCATAAAAGAGATCAATTATGTTTGATTTACTTGATAAGCATTCAGAGCTTGTATAAAATTCTATTTTCTAGTTTTGTATGGTTTTATTGTTATCGGAACATCGGTTTTAGTGAACTTCGGATACAGTGAACGAAATTTGCCGGTCTCAGAAGTTCACTATAACCGTAGTTGGCTGTATAATCTGCTGGCGGTCACAATAATATGGACAGAGATGCACATTGACAAATCGGACGCCAAAAAGGAGACAGTCGTGTTTTCATAATCGATTTGTTTGTCGTGATTTATCTTTCGCGTTTTCATTTTTGTAGCAAAATTTTTGACCTTGACACCAAGGTTCCCATTAGGTAAGGATTTCACAGTCTGTCATTATCTGTAACCAGGAACTGCATTCCACTCGGATCTAGCGAATAATGACAACCTATTTGCCGAAATTTAATAAACGGGCCGATTCCTATATGAAAGAGAGATAAAGGGGAAAAAAAAACATAGGTCGAGGGCATGGTTATAGCTAATTTGCGAGTCGCGGGCCCTCGTCGTGCCGACCAAAGAGTTTGTATATTATTAAAAACAGATTATCTCAGCATTTTTTTTTTCGCCAGTTACACAGTTCCTTTATTTTTTTTGATTCTGAGTGCCAGATAATGCTATAATAGTCACTTTCACGGATGTAATTTTGTCTGAATGTGAAATAAGCCTTGAGAAAATCGTGCAAAGAAAAAAAGAATAAATTATTAGATCTAAAACACCGAAAAAGTACGTCAGCATTTCTTCATCTCCGTTGTCCAACGAAGGGAGGATGTGGACACGAAGCTACTCATTATGTACCGCAGCACTGTACTGCCGTATGTCGGTTTCAAGGTTAAATTCTTCCACATTTTTGTTTTTATTTATTAAATGCGATTCTAGCGTGCAAGTTTCAACACCTCTTGACGATATTCCCGTGGGAAGTCCCACTCTGGCCCACACAAGGATGGAAACTGGACAAAGCGTTTGAGATGCGCACATCTGAAAAATTTTAATCATATAGGATTCAAAGTCAGTTCGTGGGAAAATGACACTATAATTCTGTGGGTTGGTGATTGCTAACGTAACACGGCAGAAATAATGAAATTACATTAACAATGAGTCGATGAAGCTTCTGGTCTGTAATAGTAATTAATATCAAGCTATTTTTAATTCCAAAATATTATTATTAAAAATAAGACTGCCAAGAACTATTTTAAACACTTAACCATTTTTAATCATTTTCGATCTGTTTTGGACAGTTAAAAATACCCGTGTCCTGGTCAAAATCAGTTTTGACAGATTAAAAATTCAACCTTGATCTTCAGGAGCGTAGTAGCCATATGTGTGTGTGTGTGTGGGGGGGGTGATTAGTGTAAGCCTTATATCGTGCAGAAATCATTTATTCAAGATTTATTTCGCATACCACCCTTCGAAAAAGCTTATTGGCCACGCCCGTATGTTTCTTTATATACCTTACACGACAATGCATAACAATAAATTACATGCAAATGATTACAAAATACCTTATTATTGATCCTCATGAATTCGAATACTCGTACGTACCCTGAATGTTTTGTCTCTGACTTTTCATGAATTATTTATATTAGTATATCGGAATCCCATTCAAATTTTCAAAATTTTGCATGACAGCATAATATAATAATAAATTTGCATTTATTATTCCTCCTTTTTAAATATCCTATTATGTAATGATACTTAGAAACAAAATTCAGTCATGCAATAGCTCGATTTTGCTTTTTTAAATTGCGCTTTCTGTGACTTTCTTGCTGGCATTTTAGAGATAGAAATTTTCACCCACGTCAATGGCTATACTTTAAAATACCAGATTTAATTAAAAAAAGATTTAAAAGCGATTTTTTTCAAATGTTATTTCAAAAAGAATATTTTTTCTTTTTTAGAATTACAAATCTGTTTGCATTTACCCATATGGAATTATTATAGAAGCGATGATATATACTTTAACGCAAACAGCTCTTAATTTTCCTCTCTAAATCTATTTTCAAAATACTACAGTTATTGATTTTCATAGGATAAAAAACTTTAATGAATATATAGAAAATAATACAAAGTTATTTTTTAATACTGCTCCTTGATTACAAATAACTATAATTTCTTACTTTCTATTATTAAGTGTCTTAGATTTTTTTTAACTAGGAGGTTTATTTAACTTTATTAGACATTTAATTAGATCATTATATGGTAAACTGAACACAATTTAGCGATATTTCCAATATTTGGCGAAAAAACACCAGTCGCAATGATGTCCGATCAAAATATTCAGATCAATACCTCCCGTTCTAAATAACCGATTTACAAGAAAAAAAAAAAAGGCTTAGTTTTATTGCCTGACACTTAGATCATTAATTTTAAAGCAAATTTAACCTATGTAAAGCAGACCATCCTGAAAATTCGCATCACTAGTATTCACCTATTTTGATAGAAACTTCGGGATACTACCGTGGATAATCTGCCGCTGAGTATTATCTGAAAAAAATATTTTTTATCCTTCAGAAAAGACAGCACTCAAAGATTATCTGATGCCGCGGACTACACGCTAGAAATTACACATTATACTGTTATGACAGTACACTATTAGATAAAAAGCATGTTTTTAACGGTCGACACTCAAAAATACATTTAATATTCTTAAAAAAAAATAATAATTTCATTTTCTGTTTTAATATTACAGTAATCGAAGTAATATTGCTGCCACTTGAGTTGCCAAATTAATTCTAAATTCAAAGCAAATGCAAACGAAAAGCAGTATAATTTCTAGAAGCTCTCTGAAACGTAATGAAATTGGGAAAATTGCAAATCACTATGTTTGAAAATAAAACTATGATGTAGATGCGACAGCTTTTAACTTTTCTTATCAAATAAATCAATTCCTTGAAGTCAAAATTCGCTAAAAATGAAGGAACGGGTGGGTTTTCAGATTTTTAATGTAGCACAGATATTGCCTAAACCGTTAAAAATAATCATGGAAAATTTCAAGCCGATCGCATCAACTGTGTAGATTTTATTAAATTTTTTGAGCAGAACTTACATTTTTTTTAGAATAATGGCGGTAGAAAGTTCATTTTGGAGTGGTACGGACCGGAATCGGGATAAAGCCAGTGATCGACATAACTATAGTAGGATAATTTAATGAGATACTGATAATTTTCATGTCCATGGCGTGATGAATTACTTTTATTTCATAGGTTGTAAAACACGCTTTCGAAATACAGCTCTACGACGGTAATGAAGATGTTTGCATGCTTTCTTTACTACGGCCACTATGAGAGAGCGGCTCTTTTCGAATATGATGAAAGAGTTTAAAATGGACTGGGTGACAGAGCCAGGAATAGAAAAATTTTATAAAACTTCACTGTTTAAAAAAATTGTGGTAGTTTTCTTTTTTTAAAAGATTTTTCTTTTGGACAGTTCCATATAGTTTTCTCTTTAATCCTTCCCTTCTTTCCCTGTGTTTCTTTTAATTTTCGAACATGTACTATGTAAGGAAAATATTCTATTTTGGGATTATATATTTACACATATTATTATATTTATTTTGAGATTATTATTTTTGACGTCTTCTGAATTCATTATGTTATCGTTTTGATAATGTTTGTATGTGTGTATGCGTGTGTGTTAGTGTGTGTTAGTGTGGGTTAGCACGATAGCTTCTAAAGAGTGCACTGGATGGATACAGCTCGAATTTGTTGTATGTATTGTAGAATACCGATATTGATCGTTCCGTTTCGAACGAAACTACAAAGTCTTGGGTGACATTAGTGGCTCTTTTTTGCGATTCATCGGCTACCTCGTTACCATAAATCCCACAGTGGGATTGAATACACGGGAGAACTATATATTTGAACCTTAGAAAGAGTAGACAGTCTATAACGGCATTCGAAGTAGGTATTTATTTACAATAGCTAGAATGGCAGCCCGAGAGTCGGTTAGAATTAGAGCCTAGGCCACATCGTAAAGGCAAAAAGTAATTTGTATCAAATTATGAATTAGCTATCTATAAAATTAATTACAAAAGCCTGTTCTCTCGACATTCATGATGTCAGCAGTACCAAATGACAAATTGTTCTCGTATTAATAAACCGTAAACAAAGGATAAAAAACACCCAAAATCGGCAAAAAGAAGTATCGCAACTGTATAGCTTGCGATACTATAATTATAAAAAATTGAGGAGGATTTTTTTTTTTAAATTATGGACATTTTTATACATAAATAAAATTTGCAATTGAAAAATGTCAGGTAAGTAAAAAATTCCTGAAGCTATTCAAATAAAGAAAAAACTTTTTCCCCCCCAATGGACGGGCACTTGCTGCCACAAGCCTTTGTCACCACTGATCCCCGAACAACTGGCCATTTCATTATGGGGGCACCTAGTGGATAGCCAGCGTTATCTCCTGTGAATGGTCTCCTAATTTTGAATCAATTCCAGATGAGAGACCTGGCACGTGAAATCGGCACCCCAGAGGTATCGTTTAAACAAGGAGGACATTGGAATTACGAAGAGATTTTACGTGCACCAGCTACCATTTGTGCATACGGTCCCACAGCAGCCTAGCCGAGAGTGGTTTCACCCTCCCAAGTTCTGGCCAAGTCAGTGTTGCTTCACTTTCCATGTTCTTATGGAAACGAAACGTGACTAGGCCACTGCAGGACATAAAGATAAAACTACCCCCCAAACTTTATTATAAATAAATTCAGTAGGTAGATGTCTAAATTTTTCTTTCCCGTACACATAAAAGTTAAATCAGAAATAAGTACTGAAAAATAATATTTAAAATAATAATATAGAAATTCACTTATTCCTTGGAATACAGAAGAATATAAAAAAACTTTTAAAGCCAAATTTCTTAACAGTGATTCGAAACTCAAGAGTATGAATGATTAAGTAAATCTGTATGTCTTTGTCAGAAATTTTTCTTCGTTAATATGATTCTAAGAATATTAGTTATTGATCCAAGGACAAAAGAGAAATGCTATTAATATCTGATAAAAGTAACTGACAAAAGATATTTTCGCAACATTCTTAAGAAATCTTTATCAACGAGTTCGAAATAAATGTTTTACTGAACAGAAAATAGAGTGACATGTACAATTCACGGTTATAGCAATTGGTTCAAATGTAAAGACTTAATTTCTGTAAATATTAATTATATTCATCGTAGCCCTTTCTCTACAAAGTCGTTTCTTGACTTCCTATGTAGCCTTTCATTTAAATAGTTGTAATATGGATCTCCAATCAGAGATATTTTGGAGGTCGAATAACTCTCAATGTCACTTGTTTATCACGTATTACTCAGTATTTGTTACAGTAAGAGTTTAACCCTTTAACGCGCAGTGTTCCCGCTCTGGGAACACCAAACTCTGACGTTTTGACTGTTGCCAGTCACGAAGAATTGATTTTATTTCTATAAAAATAGTTGCGGTTGACATAGCTCCACGAGAATCCTTTACTTTTTAGCACGTCATTTCCCGTAAAAAAATGGTCACGATTCTTTTTAACAGCACTGACATCTGCTGAAAATGGAAGAATGCCAGAACAGTTGGATAGATTGATGAAAAAAGGGCAGCCGTTGCCATCGCTCGACTTAACTACTAGCAAGATGGCGGACAACCGAAACGTTACTATAATGTGCCGGGCACAGTCAGCTGTGTCAAAAAAACGTCTCTAGATCTGTGATGAACATGTGATGAATGTTTCGATCATCCGCCATCTTGCTGATAGTTAAGTCGAGCGATGGCAATGGCTGCCCTTTTTTCAGCATTGGGAAAGGGTAACGCCTCAAATGGTTAAATGATTGCAGAGTTAATGAGTTAATTTGATATGTTAAGAATTCAATTAAAGTATTTTTATAGCAAAGGGTTTTTGAAATACAGATCTTGGGAAGCAATCACTTCTAAATAATATTTATTAATAGCCTATTTATTCAAAGGTGCTACTTTCAAAATATTAACTGTTCTTAAAGTTGTGAACTCGTTGATAGTGACAGCTCGTTCATAGCGCAAAAGTTTCCTATACCGTTTAATAGCTAGCGCATAAGTTTCATTGGAACTGCAACTCGCATATTCCGATATTAAGTGATAAATAATATTTTCCTGTTAATGACGTTTCAACAGAATTTAACTGTATTGACAGAGTAAAGTGCAAACTAATTACATATTACTTGTATGCGCTGGCGTAGCCAGAAATTTTCCATGTACGGGGAGGGGTTACGACTACTGCAACTCATATGCATATGTACGTGTGTGTGATAAGGGAGTAAAGAATATAAATTTTGTATGACAAAAAAAAATTCCTCATTGGGGGGTTATGACTCCACTAACCCCACCCTTCCCCTTGGCTACGCCACTGCTTGCATGGTATCAAAAAAATAATTTGGTAATCAGTAACCCCCAAAGACTATAGAGAGCATTTGTATGTAACATAGCTGGCAACTGTTCCGATTTTATCGGAACATTTACCACCACTAATTTTTACTCATCAATTAATCTTAAAATAAGTCCAAATTTTTAATTTAAAATACTGTTCAAAAATAGTGGTGAAAAATGTTCCGATAAAATCGGAACGGTTGTCTTCTATAATATAACTTTATTTAACTCAAGAAAATAAATAAAGTCACAAGTTACTATCCTTTGAGTTTTTATAATTGGATAAAAATGCCATAAAAATATTGTGTGCATTCTAATTGTAAAAATTGTAACAAGTAACATTTTCTCTTTCAGGTGCATTTGGTGACGACGACTGATTCATTTTGATCACAAACAAAATGCTTCACCTTCTCAAGATAATTTCACATTGTTTGAGGAAACAATGGTGTCTATTCGTGTCCTCAGATGATAAAGTACCCTCAGTTTTATTTTGCTAATTTAGGCCACCTCCTCGAGATGGACTACCTAAGGCGTTATGCACTAACACCCCTCCTTCCTCCACACTACGCAGTAGAGGGGCTAACGTAGTTGCTTAGTTTTGTAAGACGGCCATGTCTTCTCAGCGCACAAGGCACTAGAGGAAATCCTTTTTACTTTCGTTAGCAAACATGTTATCCCGATTGAATACTTCTTCTTCAGAAGTGTCCCTTCTACCAACGGGACTGGGCAACCATTACACTTCGAGCAGTCGGCATCTGGTACCTCCAGGAAGAAAACGGTTTCCGTACAATCACTCAGTTAGCAGCGCATCCGATTGTCCATTCGGTAAGTTTTGAGAATTTCATTTGTCAGCTGTAGAACACCTCACAATATTTTTTATTCAATTTAGTTCATGATGCGATCCGATTTCGGCGAAAATTCGAGTCTCGTTATGGCTCGAAGCCCGGCTAAATTTGTTTTACTTTCCTTAAGAACTGTACAATTTTTTGGTCTAACTTTCTTCTTCTCTCTTTCTTTTTTGTCCAGGTGATCCCAATGCCCCGGAAGCAAACATGAGCTTTCGTGAACACCAAGATTACTTCGGCCCCGACGTTCTGGTCATCATCGGCCTGACACTGGCCTGCGTAGGAGCCATCCTCACGCTCATCAGCTTCTATTGTGAGTTCAAGCACCCGGCTATTCAGGCCACCATGGCAGGAATCGGGCCATCTTTGGTGGGCATCGGAATGCTGTTTTGCGTCCTCAGGTTGTTTTTCTGTACTTTTTGCATCAGCAAGACGTGCTGCGAGTGCATAGCCGACGGACTGAGGTTCCTGGTCTTGCGATGTCCCTGCTTCAAGTACTTCCGAAAGGAAAAGAAAAAGGTCCACCCCCTCCGCGTGAAAGACATTAGTCCCCCCAAATCCCTGACAAACGGACAGGCAGCTGCTGCCGCCAAGTCGTTGAACAGTTCTTCCTTCGAGAAGAAAATGCAAGGGAATGGAATTGCTAGGAATAGCGTTCACAATAACAACAATAACAACAACACAATTTCCATTGCTCAGTCCGCCATCGAGATGGCAACTCTTCGAATGGATCCCATTGAAGAGACCGAGGAGAGAAAAACTCTCACACCAGATGTCACCGAAGTACAAGTGGACACGGAACCATCTTCGGACGAGGAGGCGCCGTTCAGGGAAGATGACGACATACTAAAAGATGAAATAGATTTATTAGAAGACCTGAAATCGCAGGAAACGTCCCCACAATCGAACAAAAGTCTGCATAACAACATAAATGAGTTGGTATTGAAAACGAAAACGCGATATTGAAATCAAAGTCTCAGTTGTGCGTTCGCCAAACATAATTTTTCTATAAATTTGTTCTAAACTATTGATAGGCTATGTGTTCTTTTTAGAAGTACCATGAGTTCTCATTATAAGTTTTACGGATCAACAGAAACACGTGCCGTTCCATATAAAGTAATTTCGTTAAAGTAAAATACCTAAATTCATACTGCACCCTTACAGATTTTATTATAACGTTAAGAACATTTTAAAACAACTTATGTTTGTCCATAACTATTATACTAAATAAAACTTTGTAATTATACTTATAATTCAAATGTTTTTTTTTTCTTATAAAGTTTTCAATGTTTTTAAATTATATATAAATTGGAAAGATTCTTATTTCATGCATATTTTTTTTAACAAAGGAATTAAATATATTTCAAAAATGTATACAAATAAACTTTAATACATTTATTTTTACTACAATCATAATAAACAGTTTTCAGCAACGATTTTGTTTAAGGCATTGAGATGCGCCTGATGAACATCCTCCGAGATATCTGGTCAGTATTTGGTCGATGTCCATTAACAATTACGTTTCATGTGTAAATTCCAGTTTTATCTTATTCTTCAGCTTTAGGTGATGAAATAATATTTTGACTATCTTCGTATTCTTATAATTCTTAGCTTTCTCTTTTCATCATGAAACAGTATATCAGACATTGAAATCTCTACATTTTCATGAACATCATCATCTGATAATACCCTCTTAACTCCATAAAACCTGACGCACACATGAAATTATAAAAGTATCACCAGATTCTACTTTGAGCAAAACTGTACTTTCGTTGTTTAGTGTTCTTATTAATGACCTGTGCCATTATAAAGTACCAGTTCTCCATTAGGTCAACAATACAAAAATTCTGAATTCGTTATATTGTGTATTTTGGTGTGAAAGGATTTGAAAGACTGTATTATCCGTTCAAAAATCATTTCAATTTTAATTGTCTCCCCCCTTAGAAGAAGGACTACTGATAATATTAGTTGTACACGCCTTTTAAAAACTCTTAAAATCTTAACTTTTACTTTAATACACTAAAATTTTAAAAACTCTAAAAAGTCTTAAAATCTCATATATGTGAAACACAATAAATAAAGAATTTTTATAAGGGCTTAAATAAAAGAATAACAAGTCGGGCATATTTTAACCTCTGAGCGTCTTAGAAGAAGGGCAAAAAATGTAAAGTTGTTTTCGATTGACAATAAGTTCAAAATATTGGTAAACCCAAAGAAGAGTCGTTATATGGTTTAATTATCTTTCCTCCGTTTCAAAGATGCAATACCGAAATTCCTGTTCTGTGCTCAGTGTTGTTTTCCTGTTGAGGTCTTTGGATTCCTTGCTAGGGCCCAGTTCTGTGCAAATACAATGCGGGGAATGCCCCCCGTTCAAAGAAGTTAGAAGCATTCAAAGACCAGTGCAGATAAGGTCCACTGAAGTTCAGAAGATAAATGTACGCCGTTGCGTCATTGCAAAGATGAAAGCAAGCAGATTAAAGGGTTCGTAACAAATTTAAAAAAAAAAAAAAATGGAAAAATTGGAAGCATACTATTGCGTTTAAGAAATATTAACAACTAAAACAAGAAAGGTAAAACATGGCCAAACGAGTAGATTATAAAGCATTTTCCAACACAGCAATATTTTTGCGCCAAATTTGACGATGTACTATCCTTTGGAGATAATCTTAAAAAAACTATGTATTTTTTGTAATTTAATGCTGCACGGCCGCACAGCCAGTTGTGTCAGAAAACTTCTTTAGCTCTGTGGCGCCAGATGGGCGATTCGATCGACCGCCACGTTGTTGTTAGCTAAATCGATCGATGGCAACGGCTGCACTTTTTCAACGCTGGACAGTCTATCCTGTTGGCCTTCCATATTGAAGTGAAAATGCTTGCACTTCAAAGAGCTAATCTGTTCATTTTAAATCCTGAACCCATCTTTAGGAATGCACAACGGAAAAAAGTCTCTCCTTGCTTCCCAGAATAGTTCTTTGAATGCTCCTCTGCTGCCCAGTGTAGTGTTTGCGCGATCGCTGCATTCCACATTTGTCACCCAAATTCAAAATAAATTCTTGGAAATATTTTTATGATTATTCGAAATTCAAACTGCTTTATACACTTTATTTTCTATTCTAAACATGGTATCGCACCTGTAATCAGATTTCCGTTACAAAAATAAAGGAACTGCACTCAGTTCTTGTAAAATCTGATACTTCTGATTACTTCAAATTTAATGCGATTGTTTATTTAAATAAATGTAAAGTTGGACGGGTTGGATGACAAGTAGTGTAATCTCAATATTTTAGTGAGAGCATGTTTAAAACTTACGGAATTACACAAATACTGAAATCTTGTCTTTTCCTTAGAAAATTTACTAGCTAAAAGTAGCTAGAGGTTGTAAATTTTTATTTACCCAGAAGTCCTTTCCTAATTACACTTCATGACTCGAATTTATAAGTTTTAATATTTTTCTTTGTGTCCTTTTCTACATGGTAGCCATGATAATACCAATGCATGAACTTGAAATCCTTTAGGTGTCGATGAAAACAATGATCCATGTGCATAAATGAAATGAGAAGCCGAAGCATGCAAGATTGCAAATTATTTTTCATCTGCACGTGACTCCATAGCACTGATTTTTGCGAGAAATAAAACTTGATCAATGATATTCTTTGAAAAACTACGTGTCTGATAGGTAGTTACAATTATATACGTATGCTTTAACGTAAAGCTTATTATGAAGTTTATTTTTTGAGTGTATTCAAAAATGTATTTTGTGCTGCAAATACGAAGTTCGTCCGGAGTAAGTCTCCCATAGACAACAGGAAAAAAGGAACAGAACATTATTACCTGGAAAAATTTATTGCAAAAGATACAGCAGGTATTTCAACAACTTTTCAACATAAGAGTAAACTGAACTGTAACACTTGTCGTACCACGGGATAAATTTATGTAGTCCAGTGTCATAGAAGTCTTCCGCCGGAGAAAGAGCAAGAATGTCACAGATGTTTGCAGTCTGCGTCAGTGGAAAACAGATGCTCGGAGAAGAATTTCTTCAGATGCAAGACACTGGAAGCAAGAGGTCTATTTTACCTCAGTTGTTCGGAAATAGTCGTTGGTTCGCTGTCAACTGAATGATCCAGTTGTTTGTTTTCGACTGCTCTAACAACTTTCTCAACGTCGTTTAGCCAATCACAGGAACTCCTCGACCCTCCTACTTAAGAATCCAACTCAAGGAGGGGCAGAGTTAACAACCTGGCTTTCCGACCGATTCGGCGAGAATTCCATCCCAAGATCGGTACTATGGGGTGGTACCACGGGTAGATTGCAGAAATTCCTGTTCGGACATCACTTTTCCACTGACGAAGATTACTAACAACTGTGACACTCTGGCTCTTTTCTCAAACGGCGGACTTCTATAACACTGGACTACAGAAACTTATCCCACGGTATGAGGAGTTGTCACAGTTCAGATTATTCTTATATTGAGAAGTAGCTGAAATATTGTTGTATCTTTTGTATTAAATTTTTCCATCTTAATAATGTTTTGTTCCTTTTTATTAGCCGTGGGTAACTTACTTTCAGGACGAAAGGATCATAAAATTATGAATGAACATTTTGTAAGTGAGTCGAAATTAAATTTCAATACTTATGGCTTTATTCACTGTCAACCTCGAGTGCCGGTCAATCCTTTAATGTCCTCGTAGTGAGCACACAACTGTGACATTTTGGCTGTTTTGATTCACAAAAAAAAATAAGTTTGATTTCAATTAAATACTCAAGGAGGACATCTAGATGGACTGTCCAATGTCGAAAAAGTGCAGTCGTTGCCATTGCACGATTTAACTACCAGCAAGATGGCGGTCGATTGAATCTTGCTGGTAGTTAAATCGTGCAATGGTAACGGCTGCACTTTTTCGATACTGGGAAATGGTTGGCTTCAAAGGGTTAACAGTAATTTCTCGATCGAACGCACAAATGGTATTCACCAATAACTGGGCTGGAACAAATCGAGCAGAATATCAGAGTTCATCGCGAAAAACAACCTTGCTGTAGAGCTAGGTTTCACTTAACCGAACTCAGCCGGTGAGACTTACAAAGAGTTATCTTCTCTAGTCAGATGGCGCTATTATAAAGCTCATGCTCGAATGCTTCAATCACTGTTATATTTTGATACATCGACATATACAATTGAAAATTTAATATAAAGCATTGAGAACCTAAGTTGTTTCGGTCGCGGTCTGTAAAACCAGTCCAATAGGAGTTGAACTGGTTTATTAAATATGAACCTTAACCCCATCATCCGTATTCACCAGATTTAAATCCATCAGATTATCTCTTGTTTTGATCTATGACACTCTTATTTACTGTGCGGCGCTTAAAATAATTTCGAAGAATTAAAAAAAAATGTTTCTGCCAAGGGATCGGATCATAATCTGAATAGTTTTTTAATAGAAAGAAAGAAAGAAAATAGTAAAAAGGAAATCAAAGTTTGATTTCGATTCACCCCATAAAAATGTTGGATTATTGAATACATTATTGAATTGTTATTCAACTTTCTGATTGTATATTTATGTAAATGTTTACTAACGATGAGTATTAATAATATTCATTAGAATACTTATGGCCATTTGAAATGAACAGATGAAAACATTACGAATAGTTTTCTGAGTATTTAGACAAATGTTTTTTTCTTTGATGAATATTTTTAAGCATAAATTTGGACATGTGTACCTACATGCCCTTTCAAATGGTTTACTTACTGTTGAAATATATGGAACATCAATTATATGGAGCCTCAATGATTTGATTATATTTAATAGTTTAAAAAAAAAACTTTTTAAACAAACAGATCTGAGTTATACCTGAAATTATCTCTTTTCAAAATTGCTGAGCAGAAAAAAAGGATATTATTTTTGGATGGTTTTTTATTCATAGTCACAATTGTAATTATATCAAATTTTTTTTAGTACCTGTATTTATTAAATATTTTTATGATATTTCAACGATAGTACGGAGAGACAGTATGAAAAAAAATAAATCTATTTCATGTTACTGAACTGTAGAAAAGCTACAGATTGTAACAAATGTATTAAAATGTATAGATAAAAGTTTTAAATTACGATATCTATTACAATGTTTTAGACTAGAATCATTAAAACTGCAATCTATTGAATATACTGGAACATCATGTGAAACACTTCTGCTAATATTACTATGTTTTTTTCTTTCAAATTGTTTCAGCAGTATAATATAAAATTTTCAATGAAAGTTTTTCAAATAAACCATTTATTATTAAATTATATTATGCAGGACAATCATGATGTGATTTACTTAACCCTTTACGCTCTAATGCTTGTTTCAGGTCATATTACTATCAAACATACCTTAAACTCTCATATTTTAAAACATGTAGATAGAAAAAAAATTAAAATTTCATTAATTTTATTTTATAATTAATTTATTTTAAGTTTAATTAAAAAATTTACTTTAGATTTGGAAGCGACAGATAATCGAGCGTAAAAGGTTAATGGTATCACTTATAAAGAAACTCCCTAAAATTGTGAGCTGCAAAAAATGTGTATTGTGTTTATAATTCGCAAATTGTAATTCACAAATTATAGAAACGCAATTTAAGTTTATTATTCTCAAATTCTATTAATAAGTTTATAGCTTTGTTGTATGCATTTTAAAGCTTTGCGTTGAATTTTCCGTCGCAGGAGTACTCGAAATTTGTAAAAGTTTCCGTGTTCTTAATGATAGCTTACGTATTACTAAAATGGTCATTACAGACTACAACATTTAAAAAAAAAAAAGCGTTATACCATAGCGAAAATGGTACTGTAAAATGTAATGATACCACCTTTCAGATGATTACCTCACCTAATGTACCATGAATCACATTAGGCGAGGAACAACATTAGGCCTTAATGTTTGAGCTCTTTCATTAGGAAAAAAATTTCCGATATTTATTATAAAGAACAGCACATGTTTCGTTCTCGCAATCACATAAATCTTCCACTTGAAGTTATATTTCTTAATTCCATACATGGAAATGAAGTAACATAATAATTTAGAGATATTTTATTAAAATTCCTTTTTCAGAAAAAAAAGTATCCAAAATTTCAGTATTTGTGGTGTACTAAAATGCTACTCTACCTAATAAATAAATAAATAAATAAAATGAAATAAACCACTGTATTACAAAATTTTTTATTATATTTTAGGCTTAG
The DNA here is from genome assembly GCA_038373885.1 of Cheiracanthium punctorium. NCBI lineage: Eukaryota > Metazoa > Arthropoda > Arachnida > Araneae > Cheiracanthiidae > Cheiracanthium > Cheiracanthium punctorium. The sequence continues at coordinate 75,183 of JAWZYV010014575.1, read as the reverse complement.
GATCCCCTTGACACGCAAATTCTAATTGTACAGAAAACATTTTTCAAAGTTTATCCATTTGAGGAAAAAAGAAAAAGCATGAAGGGAATCTTTTTATACTCTCAAGTCCTCAATAGACTTGCTGATTCTCGGTTCTATAAATTAGAATAACTAATATTGTTATGCTATAATGACCAGTTTTAGAAAAATAGTTGTATTTAGTAGTCTATATTCTCTTCCTATTTTCCTCCATTTTGAATTAAGTAAAAAAAATAGAACTTTCAGAATATTTAGCAAAAATTTTAAAATTATGCTTTAATATATTCCAAGCAGAGAGAGTAATAGTGATTATTCACAAAAAAATACAAATTTGACTGTATATATTATGTAACTAAAACCTGTTCTGGTCCTCCATAGATGCTCAGCATCATTCGTACATGAAGAAAAATCGTGTAGTTGTTTTTATATTACTTGCCATGCAAATAATTATGTACATATTTTTTGTATCACTCTGAGTGGAATAAAATACTTTCTTTTTCTACAGACTAGTGTTTTAATTGCTATCGTCTGTATTTTGGCATCATTATGCGATATAAGAATGTGTTTTTTACCCTTATTTTGGAAAAATCATAAAAGTAAACAAAATAGCTATAAAAATATGTATGCCTTCTAAGCTTTATCTATGCATCAAACTACTGAATAGTTCGATGTGTATAAATGGATTTTTTTACACGTATTGCGCTAGAGTTTTTCAATTTAAACTGCTATAAAACCTGATAAACTTAAAATATGTAAGTTACTTCAGAAAAATATTTTTTTTTTACCTTTCTAAACACAATTTTTGGCCCAACAAAATGTCTTAGGAGTAAAGAAAAAATTCTTTCTTTAGTCTCTCTTTTTTAAAAGTTCAACTATCAAGCTTTATATGGCAACATGTTCAAACTATTATTTCTTTCTCACAGAGTTTGACTTTTGCAAGATAAAGTAAAAGACATCTAATATTAAGTTGTAGCATTAAAATAGTTGAACTCTACTGCTAAAGATCTTAGATATCAAATAAAAAATTGAACAAAGTTTGGATTTCTTCTTTTAAATTCAAATGCAACAACTTGTAAATCAAATTTGTGTATGTGTGTGTTGGTGGACACTTTACACATACATTTCATTTTATCACATACACAAAAACAAATGTTTGCAGAGTCCAGAAAAAATAATCCAAACTTAAGCGACTTCCTGCAGTCTAATTGGTTTGTTTGAACACATTCATAATTTAATGCTTTCTGTTTTTCTATATAGACTTTTACTTTTTTTGAGAAACCGACTGAATAGTTTAGTTAATTTAGTTTGAAATGTAAGAACAATCTAAATCCAAACAGTATATTATAAAATTAAATTACTGTTCTTGGTCTATCCCAAATTTCAAATTTTACTGCTGCACTGCGAAAACTGAACAGTTTAGCGATGTTGCTGGCTGTATCAATGCTCATATGCGCCACTGGAAGTTAGCATAGATAAAGTTGTCAGTCTGAATGTGACAATATGAAGAATTGTCTAACGTTTGACATGGAATTCTGAAATATAATTTTTTATGTTTCATTTTTAAAAATATTTCAATCTCAACAGAAGATCATGATGCATTGTCGAAACGTTAAAAAAAATCTTTGCAAACAACTATTTTCTTCTTTCACGTTTTTGAAACAAAAAAGAGATGAAGTAAATATTTATACCGATACAATATGTCCTTCAATAAAAATAATATCTCAAGCTTTATTTGCAATTAAATTACGCGGTAGTCATATTGAGTCATTACACAGACATGATTCAATGTATGTCCATAAGTATACTTTAGGATAAACGTGATCATTAATTCAAAGTGAATATCAGAGAACTTAATTCACGAGGAGCTGTAAACGATTACACTTTAGAGTAAGTCTAATTTTGCCATGTATTTATTATGCTACTATTGGTAGAACTCAAAATATTTAATGAAAGCATTGCACCTTAAACATACACCAATTGAGAATTTAAGTGCGACAACGCACGCTAAATTCATTTTTGATATTTTTTCTTTTTACTCTTTGCTATTTGCAATACCTTAATCGAAGTAACAAAATATAACAAAATAGTTTTGCCAATAATAAGAATTTTTCGGTAAAAGCCCGTTTACCTATAATCAATAAGCTTTTAGGGCAATTTTATGTGCTCATTTTATTTGTTTTGTGCTAAATAATGAAACAGTGCGAGACTTTTTTTTTCTTCTCTTTATAAAGCGCTATATTGAACCAGTTCTCATGGAAGGAAGTATACTAGACATATAAAATAGAGTCAAAATTTTGTGAGGAATTAAAAATATTTCGTCTACCATCTTTATTAAAAAAATTCTTAGTTTCTGAAAATTTGACTTTTATCTATGTTGAAATAACTGGGATTTTAAATAATAATATCTTCAAACGTGGAATTAAAATTTTTAGTTTTCAAACTGAAAACTTGTATGAAGTACAAGAAACGGGACTCTCGTAAAGTCGGAAAGACGCAGGCATAGTTTTTATTAGCAAAGCAGTATAGGAGAAAAGTGGTCTCCGTTCTGAGTATTCAGTTAAATACCTTTTCATTACACATGATCTCTTACATCTTTACATTGGAGCGAAAGCTCATTAATTATATGATGTCTGTACCCAAGAAGAGGATTGGGCAATCTGTAGAGGAGTTAATGTCAGTGTCGGCCATTCTGTAAAACCACTCGCGAAATCTAGATTGGTTTATGTCCGAGAGAGCAACTTCACAGGAAGAGAGCCCAGAGTTAAAACACAGAGTAACATTTTCTCAATACTAAGAATTTATTACGCATATATTTTAGATATAATTATGATTTATATATTTATGTGGACATGTCACCTTTCTACCGTATTCCAAAATCGAAAAGTGTTCTTTCAACTGTCCAATAGATTCACAGCTAAGGCGGTCTCCTGCTTGGTAAAGAAGCTGTATTCGCAGCTCCAGCAAAAAGGTGGTAGCAAACCGGACATCTGCAAAACTCCTTTGGTCTCCCAAGTTGGAGAAATTTCCTCTCTTATATAACTTTTATGCATTTCGTAAAAGTGACTTCTTCTCTCTTAGAACTTTCTGTTCTGAAATAGTGCGGTGTGGCTCAACGAGTAAGTGCGGAAGTTTGGGGGCTGTAATGCACTGTTTCATAAAAATCTAAAAGAATTTACAGAAATAAAACCATTTCTATATTGTTGTGTATAATGGAGAACAAATAGCAGAAGCTGATAATGTCGCAAGTGCACTTACGGAGGTCTGAAAGGTTGTCACTTCAGATGTCACTTTTTAATTTTTAAAAGTTCAAATTATAGAGTTTTAGGGTAAAAAAAAAAAACACTCATGAAAACAACTAGACGTATGGCTGTTTTATGGTCTTTTCCACCTTCTCTTTTTATGCTTTGAAAACATCATGAACATCTGCTACTTTATTTTCCCATTTTGTGGCTGTCATTCTTCGATACCGGTCGATGGAACCTTTTTTTATACATTTATTTCTATTCCTGTTGAAATATACCTGCTCAAATTATTTGTTAAAGGGGACAATATTTTTATATAGAAAACACTTTGAAATCACTGTAAAAAAAACCTTATTGAAGCTTTTCGCGCAAGCAAGGACTAATTTAACAGTAGAAGGGGCAGTTAATTACTTTTTGCAAATTTAGATAATTCAGTCAGGAATTTTCTATTAATCACAAAAAAGTGAGATTTTTTAAGAGGCCAAAAGACTGCGTTCTTAAGTCTTTTTTAGCACTTGAATGCTATTAAATTTCAGTCACCAATCACTGTCAGCACAAGAGACGGCATTTAACTTTTCTAAGGTTGCCAGATAGCGGAAAGGGTGGCGGAAGGTTAGTAAAAAGGCAAAAGTCGCCAGGGTTTACCATTTTTTGTCATTTAATCACTCAGTTTGGAGCCAAAAAAGAAGTCACTAAAATTGAATCCATTTCGACGATATTTTCTATATTTGGGGGAGAAATTGCCAAACACAACTGTTTCTTTTTATGGGAATTTTTAAAAAGAAACAGTAGTGTTTGACATTCTCCCGCCAAGATTGTTTGGAAAATTAGCAACATTTATTTTCAAAGGTCAGGAGCTTGCCGTAGATGTATTCGCCACTACAATGTCCCACAATAAAATGCTGACAATTTTATTATGGGGGGCACCTGGTAGGAGGCCATGTTACTCTATGGAGGAACGGGCGAATTAACAGCGAAGCTAAAATCGAGAGCCCTGAACCCGAACCCGAGTCTCTAAAGGCACAGAGGAAAAGGAACAACTAAATTTGTTTCTTCTCACAGACTCATTTCACCCCTGGCTAAAGATACGAAAATTAAAAAGAGAAAAATTTATACAGATAAACTTACACCGTTAAAAAGAAACGTCGTCGCCCTTAAAACGAAGTTCTTCTAAGGCTAAAGAGCAGGGATCACGAAATATCAGAGTATCTCAGATTTTATTTATAGTTAAACATTTTTGTTCACAGTATTCATAAATATTAGTAGTATGCGTGTCTTTTTATAAAGAATTTTTTTCAAGTTATTTCTTTTTTTTTGTATAAATAAATGTAAAATTTCGCATAATAGTTAAGGTATGATGTTAAACACTTGGAAATGCTTTCTTGATTTGAATGTTGTTATTGAAGGAAAAATGTTTTACCTATTACTGAGTGCCCGTTAGCTGCAGGTCTAACTCAGAAACCATAGATGTATGGGGCCCAAAACTCTCATATTTTCCACGTTTAAAATTTAACAATATCATTACAGAAGAGAAAAAAATTCTGAAGAACCGTATTACATTTAAGTTAGGACAGTAGTTTAGTAGGAACAAGAAAAATAATTCAAATTTATGATTGTATAAACTAATTGTAATGAAAAACATTTTCGCAGTTTGCTGAAATGTTCTACTGTCGACGGAGCATTTAGACGCGACATTTACACTGACATCAGGGTTGTAGACAGAATAAAAATTTCGGGGGAGTACAAACAGTGGAAAATAGTGCTGTAAAAGTAACGACAAAATGAGTATCCGTATGTATTAGTTACTTAGATGTTCGCTATTCGTTACTAAGTATTCGTTACTCGTTACTTTCGTTACTACTAATAGAATCGGTAATAGGGTGTTATATAGTGCCCCATAACAACACATCCGGGACAGTGTTGTTATGGGTATATGCCGCCCATACATAAACCCATAACCAAAAAGAATTTTTTTTAGCGAAGTTGTACAAAGTTGTATTTAGAGCTTATTTTCTGATTTACAGATTGTTTTTATACACATTTATGGTTTTATACAATGCTAAATTATCCGAATTACTGAGTGCACATAGAAATCTTCCAAAGACATATGCCATTCTTTTTTTTTTTCTCAACCCCCCCTTTTTTAAATTCTGAACGCTGGTTTAACCTGTTCATTCTTATCATAAAAAGTGTAAAGGAAAGCTTGTGACTCGTGTTTTTTCTGGGAGCGGGTTCTCGAATACTGAGATCCAGGGATTGGGCCACATATATAAAATTCACAGGGCAGGGGATCTCAGTATGATATCAACTACTTTGCGTCTCTAAAAGCATAATATCTTTTTTATTTGTGAGTTCTTATTTCATATCAAAAACTTTTTTTGCTGGACCATTTTTCGAAGTAAATTAAAAATTACCACATTTTAAATTAAAATTGTTTTATTCAATGAGAATTACCTATTTTTAAGATATTTCCAGTTCTATTTCTGCACTTTTGGGATGAAAGGGGTTAGCCCCTTCTGTGGGTGCATATATGAGAGCATTCTTTAAACAAAAATTATCACTCCTTTCATACAGAAAGAATGGTTGCACCGGGCTATGCGTATTCCATGAGTTCATGGAATAAAATGTACCATAAAATAGGGCAGATGGCCCCCTAAACGCCGACATTTTAGAAACATACTGAACTTCATTGAATTATTTTAATACCAGTGGCTTACGCAGGAGTGGGCATAGAAATCCCGGGTCGCTCACAATTTTTTATATATTTTTTAAACAATTACTTAAAAAATGTGTTTAGGTTTCCATGCTAAATATTTTTTTTAGTTCCAAATAATATTTTAAATAATAAAAATGTGTGAATTCGTTTACTTTATAAAAATATATTTTTTAAAAGGTGTATTTAAATAATTTGTTATTTATTACTCATATTTCGATTATAGCTAAAAAAAAAAAGAAAAAGTTAAGTTCGCAATCCTGCTTCGGAACCACCCTGAAAGAAAAAATTCTGATTGCACCACTATTTAGTACCAAAATGTTAGAAAGCCCGAAATTAGCACCCCTTACTAACATGCTTCTCTTATATGTATTGCTCCTCTACAATTATAAGAACACCTCCTTCCCCCCCCCCCCTCGCAAAAAAAAGTTCAACTGCGCGTAAGAACATGCTATACACCGGATCCTATCCTCCCATTGTACGACCCATATCAATAGAGCAGCAGATAGTATATCCATCTCCATAACTGTAACGATACATACGGATTCTTCCAAACCTCATCAAAACGATACCATCCGGCTCGGCACAAACGAATTGCAACCAGAACATACTACTACTAATACCGAAACTGATTTTTCCCTTCAAACAGCGATAATCCATAATACTTCCGGTACCTAGTAACGGAACGGAACATACTATTACTCAAATACCGAAATTCATTTTCTCCCTCCGGCAGTCTTGTATTCGAAGTTCGAACCTGGTCGATCCGAAATGCACACTCGAAAGTCATTTTCCCCCTTGAAACCGCGATCCGATATCCAGTAACTGCCAGTAACAAATAACAGAAGATATTAGTACTCGATTACTGGAACCTGTTTCCCCCCTAGTTCGCCTCGCCTGGCAGTCTGTATTCGAAGTTCGAAGCTGCTCGATCCGAAACCTTCGGATCGAGTAACGATATCAACCGAAAAGTAACAATTCGTTACTTCGAGTCTGAGTGATTATCCGTATCTTAGTACCGAATACATGCGGTTTGCTTCAGCTCTAGTGGAAAAGCACAATTTTGTCACGGAAAGACTTTATCATTATCATTTTGTTAACAAAAATCGAAATTTCGGGATGGGGGGTGATTGTGGGTAGGTCTGATCCCCTGGAACACCCCCTTGGGTGCGGCCTTGAGGGACAACATTCTGTTTGACTCATGCACCTTTTGTTCATTTCCTATTACTTACAATTAAGTTTTATGTTTGGAGTGAAAAAATATACGCTGCTTAAAACAATCAGGGGAGCACATGGTTTTAACGAAATTACGCAAATACTTACACCGATAAGTAACGTAAAATAAATCATCCATAATTTAAAGCCTAGCAGGAAACAGAAGAAAACTTCATGTGCAGATCAAAGTTCATGACGTCAAAAACCAGAAAAAGAATATAAGGGCAGAAATCGGGATGCTGCAGAAACGTCTGTTTCACTGCCTTAACCCTTTGAGGCGTAACCCTTTCCCAATGCTGAAAAAAGGGCAGCATGTTGGATGGTATGTGGTGGAATCAGCATAGGGGGACGTATGGACCTGGATATCATTCGGAATGGTACTTTGACGGGCCGAAGGTATGCAGACGAGATACTGAAACCTCATGTCATACCTTACGCTGCAGCCATTGGAGATGCCTTTGTTTTCCAGCATGATAATGTCAGTCCGCAAACAGCTCGTCTTGAGGAGAACATGCTTGAAGCTGAAACAATACAGCATATGGAATGGCCAGTTTACTCTCCTGACCTGAATCCAATCGAGCATGTTTGGGACATGCTCGGACGACGCATTGCTGAGAGACCAAGGCCTCCTTTTACTCTCAGAGACTTGGAGATTGCACTTCTTGAGGAGTGGAACAGTGTTCCCGAAAATCTTATCGATAACATCATCGCATCCATAGAAAACAGGTGTGCAGCAGTCTTGGCTGTTCGAGGAGATCACACGTCATATTAAAAATCTTGCATCATTTCTAAACAATATTTTTTTTATCGTTTACATGTAACCACATTGTATCGTTTACATGTAACCCATCGTTTACATGTAACCACATTGTATCGTTTACATGTAACCACAATTATGTCACGGAAAAACTTTATCATTATCAAATGATAACCTTTATCATTATCGGATGTTGCCCTAAATCATCTTTTCATGCTTTTTTCCATATTTTTAAAGAATCAAAGCTTAATTACAAATTTTTTTACGTCTTTTTTTTTGTATTGCGCATCGATACGCGTGTACTATCCATTTTATGACAATACGTGGCTGTGTTCTTAACTTCTTTGCTTGCTCCCCTAATTTTTTTGAGCAGTGTATTAAAAACCTTTCAAAACATGAGAATCAAAGTTGAAGCATTTGCTGCCAACAGGTGGTAGTTTCGTTCTACTGGAGTTATATGTTTTATCTTGCAGTAATATGTATTTCTTTCGTTTGGTATCAAAAGGATATAGCTCCAACCGTTCGTTCTCGTGTTACTCAAGATATAAAGCTGCCCGCCTCGATGGCTTCTGAAGCCATCGTGTTTTACGGTTTTCCCACAAACGTCTATAGTTGGAGCTATCTGCATTGTCACAGCAAAACCTTCAATTGTTTTTTCGGAAGGGTAGCGGTATTATCATGTGGGGAGCCCTCTTTTTCCTTTTGCCCAGGGCTCACAACTGTCTTGATCGGTCTCCTCTATTACTTTTAACCCTTTAACACGCAGTGTTCCCGCTCTGGGAACACTTAACTCTGACGTTTTGACTGTTGCCAGGCACGAAAAATAGATTTGTTTTCTATAAACATAGTTGCGGGTGACATAGCTCCAGGAGAATCATTTACTTTTTAGCACATCTTTTCCCGTAAAAAATGGTCACGATTCTTTTTTACAACACTGACATCTGCTGAAAAATGGAAAGAATGCGAGAACAGCTGGATAGATTGCCCAATGCTGAAAAAAGGGCAGTCATTGCCATCGCTCGACTTAACTACCAGCAAGATGGCGGACTATCGAAACGTTCTCGAAACGGCAATCTATGCAGCTGTTCTCGCATTCTTCCATTTTTCAGCAGATGTCAGTGCTGTTAAAAATAATCGTGAAAATTTTTTTACGGGAAATGACGTGCTAAAAAGTAAAGTATTCTCGTGGAGCTATGTCACCCGCAACTATTTTCATAGAAATCAAATCTATTCTTCGTGACTGGCAACAGTCAAAACATCAGAGTTTGGTGTTTTCAGAGCGAGAACACTGCGCGTTAAAGGGTTAATTTCAATAAAATGCTTAAGAAGGACATAGTTATACGAGAATTCTTTTCTGTTTAGCACATAATTTCCCGTAAAAATTATCGATTATTTGTGAATTGGATGGCGGAATTATTTTTATCTCTACCGGCATCTGCCGAGAACTGCAGAATGTGATGAAAATATTCATACAGTAGAAAAACTAGATAGACTGCCCAATGCCGAAAAAGAGCAGCCATTGCCATCGCTCTAATCAACTTCCAGCAACGTGGCGGTCGATCGAATCGCCCATTGTGAGCCACAGAGCTAAAGAACATTTTTAACACAGCCGGCTGTGATTCGATCCACCGCCATGTTGCTGGTAGTTGAATAGAGTTATGGCAACGGCTGTACTTTTTCGTTATAGGGAAATGGTTGCGCTTCAAAGGGTTAAGACGACTAATAAATACTGTCATGCGAATGACTCGTTCAAGCGAGAGTTAGGCAGTATCGCTAACACATGTATTTTCAAAATACATTTGTAACTTGCATTTTGTATTTTCACTGGTAAAAAACAAAGTATTTTGAGAATGTATTTTAAAATACATTTTCAACGTATTTTGTACTTTCAAAATACAAAAAATGCATTTTGTATTCCGACATTAAATTAATCGTAACACCACAGATTGCTCAGATAGCGTGTGCAAATGAAAATCACAAAATTGCTGATTTTTACTTTTCCCCTCTCTTGATGTAATTTATGAGCTGCACCAGAATTACACCTAGTATTGTCACTGAAGAAGTATTGGAATCTCTTGTAATCTTTAAATTTAACTAAACAGGAAAGGGAAAGAAAAGCCTTTCATACTCCTATTTAAATCACAAACAGTATACTATTTGGACTACGAATGGTTCTTGTAGATTGCCACTGTATATGAAACCAAAAGAAGTAAAAACATTTTTGGGTAGTATTTTTTAGATTCTTTAAGGGAATTTGAAATGTGTTGCAATGTTCTAGAAAAATAAGGCTGCCAGTATTTCTGCAGTAGTATAATGGATTCTTGGTTATTGTGTTACCAAGAGACAAAGCTACACGAAGACTATCAGGTTTAGGCTGGGAGATGCCTTGGGTGGAGGACTTTTTAAGGGGTTTTAAGGAACATTCGGTTACACATGGAGTGAAACATCCCAAATTCCTGACCACAGCTTTTCGTAATAGGATGGGGTGAATCAAATTTCATTCCAGATGATTTTGAAGCATTTTGTGCAATTCTTAACTAAAAGTGTTTCCAAATTTTGTCTGTAGATGGAAATGAAAAAGTTAAGGAGCAGTGTCAGTTACGGAAGCTGAAATTTAGATAACATGCAAAATATTTAAATTTACGAGAAATTCGAAAACTCACTGAAAGACAAAAGTTGAATTTTTTTAGGTTGTGATTTAGCTGAGTATTTATATTCAAACGTTAAAATGAAATCAACAAATAATAAATATTATATGTAGAGGTTTATTTTACGCACTGAGACTTTTGGAAATTAAAGTTTTATAAACGATTTTGAAACAAACGGCTATTCATTGTTCACATTCTAAAATTGAACAGTTTTTCATTGAGTTTTGAGTATTAATGCAGTTCTCAGAAATGGTCTGTTTCGGATCTTATTGCTACAAAGGTAAAATTTTGAAAGGCAATATTTAAAAAAAAACACAAACAGCACCTTTTCCTTAATACAAATATTAAGATTGCTTTTGTTATTCTTGTTAAAATGTATTTAAACAAAGTAAACTGAGATTTTTGGTGGAAAATTTAGCTTTTTCTCTCAATTCAAATGCTTTAAAATTTTTACATGCATTTTGCATTTTTTAATTCAAGAAGTATTTTGTATTTTAGGGTTTGAATCAATGTATTTTGCATTTTCTATCGAAAATACATTTTCGGTGTATTTTGCCCAACTCTAGCAACGTTATACCTTTTCCGGCACAGGGAAAGGATTGAGCTTCAAAGGGTTAAGACGACTAATAAATACTGCAATGCGAACGACTCCTTAAAAAGCTCTTGCATCACATCATTCTGATGATACATGTGTACGAACTTATTTATGCGTTTCGTGTTTTGGGATACTTGGAAGAAAAAAAAAGCAATTCTTCAAAATAACAAGCATGCAGTATATAAGATCAATAGTAGGGAATATATATTCTCCGTTCGTCAGAAGAAAAACTAACAAATCAACAAGCGGAGTCATGACAACGGGCATGTGAAAAAACATGAATTTTAGTCACGTGGCACTCCTCCAGGTCGTTGTTTTCACTTGCTACGGGGAAAGAAAAACATGTGGATTAAATGACACCGAAGATGGATAGCATTAAAATGCTGAGACGGTTTTTAATGGCAAATATCAAGAAAACTGTCGGGGCTTCATTGTTTGAGACTGAAGTATACTGAAATTCCAGAAAACGCATTAATTGATTTTTAGATGAAAAAGGCTATCACTATATATGGGGTAAAAAAAAAAAGAAAGTTGTTTTTGAAAGCTTACCAATAAATAAATAAATAAATAAATCAAGCAGTGAGAATGTAGAGGCTTGCATAAATTATTAAACGCCCTTCAAATTATTGGATGACAATGAAGAATTAAATATCGAGGTTTTCCCAGCTGATTACGACAAATGACGTCATTGTGAACCTTATTTCTTGCGAATCTTTTCATTTTATGAATGAAATCGGATGCGGGCATTACATCATTATTTCGATCGACGGTAGTTTAGGGTCCTCCAGACAGACAGACACACACACATTTCTTACAATAAACACAGAAAATATTTTATGCATATGGTAATAAAATACAATAATGAAAAAGCACAGATCAGCTTCATTTCTGGTTGTACGGAAAGCAGTTTTTTTCGGGTTGAAAGAATGATAAGGAAAATGTGCGTTTAAAATTATTAGGAACTCCATAAAAAGAATGTATCTTGAACAGCTCTTTAAAATAAGAGAATCTCGCATTTACCTAATAATTTCATGTTAAAAATTAAGAGCTCATTCACAAACGTGTTTTCTTTCCAATGTTGTCTAAGGCCGACCAATGGCAGAGTCAGAAAGAAACTGACCATGAATGAAGTGTGAAGGTCCAGGACTTTGGCCCACTGTCAGTTTAATAGTTTGGTGTTTTTGGATGTTTCCTCCAGATGTAAGGTGAATATGCGTTAGAACCTCTTAAAATGTCTTCCGCCCAAGGCATACTTTTCTTTGACAGATACTCCTAGTGTGCGTTACAAAATAACTTTTCCACTGTTGTCTCACTTTAATTATATTGTTGTATAAAAGTTTGATGAACAATATTTTGCTTGTCAAAAATATCTTTTTGCTCAGTTACAAAAGATTGATGAAATCGGGAAAACGACCCCCCTCCTATCCCTCATAGAAAGGCATCACAAAAATATCACATCCTCTAGTCTAGGCAAAGAAATTGCTGCTATTTACTCTCTATTAATTATAGTATATTGGAGGTGCCTGTTAGGAGTGCGTTTAATTAACGTTGCACTACTGTAAAACAAAGAGGCATATTCAAGGGCGGAGTCCGGAATTTTTGCTAGCAAAATGTTGATAATCAAGCCTTTTTGACAAAAATTTTACATTTTCTTAGTTTTGCATCTTCCCCGCTTTTTCCAGCTACGTGCCTGTATGAATATGAATATTATACAGATCACAAAAGCATGCACCCTTTAAAATAATCGTATTGCAGTCTGATTTACACTTAGAATTGATGCTTTTTTTTTTACAAGGACACACAAAAGAATTTGAACACATTAGGTTCTATGGACTGTAATTGTTAGTGCTTTGCATACTATTTTCTAATTTTTGGGAAGTAAAGATTTTTTATAAACTGCGCTCTACAGGTTGTGAGTTAAATGTGTTAGTATTTTTTTATTATTTTATTTTTTTAGTGATTAAATATGTCTGCATAAATAAAACATTGTGTTAGAAAGTTTTTCATAATCGATTGATCGACATGATTTATATTTCTTGCTTATTTATACCACTCTCATTCTAAAACTTAGCATAAGAGATTAGAGTGTGAGCTCAGAATATTCCAGAAGGTCTTCTGCATTTTCATAGGACAAGTGAAGTGCAGCAAACAGCGGCGTAGTTATTGTTGTCTTCACACAAGAGCCAATCTTCTTATAAATAAAAATGAAATTCTGTTTGTTTGTTTGTTTGTGGATTTGATTCGTATACAAATCCACAAAAATGGACCTATCGGCCTGAAATTTAGCACAGATATGTAAAATAATATAGAATAAATCACAGTCCACTTTAAAACTTTGAAAGTCCACCCGTTCCCGGAATTTAAGAGATTTTTTATGCTCTTCACGCAAAAATCTTTCCGTAATTGTAACCCCTGTAGTGAAAAAAGTGTGAAATAAGGATCGTGGTTGCCATGTATTAAAACCCCTATATTTTGCGCCTTGGCAAAACTTTTGTACCGCCTACGCGCCAGTAAGATAAGGTAACCTTTTTTGTATCTTTAGACGGAACTCTGATTCCGAAGAAGTCTGAAGGGAGTCGCCAGCCCTTGTAATACTGGCTTGAAAGTGTAATCTTAATTATATTTTGATTGTAAATAAATGGTTAAGTTTATTGTTAGAATTGATATGTTCTTTATGGATATAATTCACCTGATGGACTTTAGCCCCATCATTTCTGGCGTCCGCGACAGGATAACTGAATGAACTGAGGTAAGCTCAGTTTAATTTCAATTTTATTGATTGATCTGATATTGATTGATTTCTGATATTGATTGCTTAAATATGTTGGAAAAAGAGAAATTAGAAACTTTAGAAACTTTGAAAAGAAGGCGCCAGGGTGTGCGCACTCAAACGACCAAATTACTCACAAAAATAAAAAACACACTCGATGATCAGAATATATCAGAAGAGGAAAGATTTGATATCTTAAACATATGTAAAGATCAGTTAAATGAAAAACATGAAACTCTCAAAATTTTAAACGTAGATATCCAAAATATTATTCCAGATTCCGACGTAGAAACAGAAATTGAAAATGCTGAAGGCTATACGGAAAACATAATAGAATACAGATACAGAATTACAAAGGCCTTAAATCCACATCATTCGAAAAAGCAAGCTATTTTTGAAAATCAGGAACATGTTAAAAATGATTCATTGCAAGTTTTCAATACTGAACGTGCCATGAAATTACCTAAAATTACTTTAGGAAAATTTTACGGAGATTCTAGCTCATGGTTGGATTTTTGGAGCCAATTTTCAAACGCAATTGACAAAAATCCCAGCTTAACTCCGATTGATAAATTTTCCTATTTGAAGTCTTTGCTTGGAGGAAGTGCTGCTAATGTTGTAGCAGGTTTTTCATTAACTGAAGAAAATTATAAATCTGCCATTGATTTGCTAAAAAATAGATTTGGTCGTAATGATTTAGTTATAAGCGCTCATATGAATAAGTTACTAAATTTAAAATCCGTGAAAAGTTCTTCCAATGTCACTGATTTAAGAAACCTCTATGATAACTGTGAAATTCAGATAAGAAACTTAAATTCTCTTGGTGTTGCATCAGGAAGCTACTTTGCATCTGAATAGTTTTGAAAATTATAGTCGTGACAAAAAAGAAAAATACAAATATCCTTCTCATAATTTCAAAAGGAGCGTTCCTTCAGCCTCAGCGTTAACAACAAGCATTAAAAATAGTTGTGTTTTTTGTGACTCTAATTCTCATAATTCTCAGAAATGTAAAGCTTTCTCAATTCCCGAAAAACGTGAAAAATTAAGAAAAGAAGGACGCTGCTACGTCTGTTTTAAAAAATTTCATATTTCTTCCAAATGTCGATTTAACTTCCAACAATGTAATTCTTGTAAAGGGAATTTTCACGATTCTTCAGTATGTTTGAATAATGTTCCAAAATCTGACCAAGGGCCTAAAGAAGATGCAGATTCCGCAATTGCTTCTGTGTCTCATTGCACGAGTGAAACAAAATCATCTGACATGCCTACTGAAGTTCTTTTACAAACCTGTTGTGTTAACGTAGAGTCTGGCTCAAAATCTAAATTAGCTATGTGTTTATTTGATTCTGGAAGTCAGAAAACCTTCGTTACACAAAATTTAGTTTCCGATTTACGTCCTCCAATTATTCGTAAAGAAAAGCTTGAGATATATTCTTTCGGAGCTTCAAAGGCCCAATTAAAATCGTACGTTGTAGTACAGTTAAAGTTGACGCACGTGCATGATAAATCTCGTAGCATACTTATCGAGGCCTTAGTAACAGATGTTATTTCGAACGCGAAGTTTCACTCTCCCCCTCTTAGTAAACAAATAAGAACGAGACTAGCCTCTTACGAGCTGTCAAATTGGAACGAGTTATGTACCTCTGAGGTTCAAGTACTCGTGGTTGCGAATTATTACTATGTACTGAACTTTGGGGGAAAAGTGGAAAAAATCACGAAATCGCTCTTTCTATGCGAGAGTTTATTTGGATATTCTCTATGCGGTTCTTTAGAGAGCGATGAAAATGTCTATAACAGGGCATCTGTTCTAAATCTTTCTGCGTCAAGTGCAGAGCAGGAAAATTTGCGCATGTTATGGGATTTGGAATGCTTGGGAATAAAAACAGAGCAAAAGATTTCTGATATTGATAAAGAAATTATCACTAAATTCGAAGATAATTTAAAATTTGTTAATAACAGGTACGAGACCAATTTATTATGGAAGGTTGGAAAGGAAAAAGTGGGAAATAATTTCAGAATCGCTAGAAAGCGTTTTGAGGAATTAAATCGTAAATTGGCGAAAGATCACAATTTATGTGAAAAATACAAAGCTATAGTATCGGAACAGGAATTGAATGAGGTTGTGGAAGATTGTCCTAATAAAATTACTGAAAGTGGATATTTTTTACCCCACAGACCGGTTTTAAGAGAGGATAAGTCAACTACGAAAATTAGGATGGTGTTTGATGCTTCCTCAAAAGAAAGTCACCTTAATTCTTTAAACGACTGTTTATGGCCTGGCCCTAGTCTTAACCCCTGTGTGTTAGACCTGTTAATTAATTTCCGAATTCATGAAGTTGCGTTCTGCGCCGATTTAGAGAAGGCATTCCTTCAAATCGGGATCGCAGAGCAAGATCGCGATTATTTAAAATTTGTGTGGTTTCCTGACGAAAAGGGAAATTTGAAATTTTTGAGATTCACAAGAGCCCCTTATGGAGTTTCGTGCAGCCCTTTCATCTTAGCTGCCACAATCAAACACCATATTCAAAAATTCAAAGATCATCCAGAAGTTGTTAAGATATTGGATACTCAATTATACGTGGATGATTTAATAACTGGCTCGAAGTCTGATGATGAAGCTTATTATTTATCGTCAACAGCTTCAGATATTTTTAGAAAGGCAGCAATGAACTTAAGGAAGTTCAGCACTAATTCCGTGACACTTAGAAAACTGTGGGAAGAAAATCAACTAGATCAGGATAGTTCAAACGGTCCTAAAAAAATATTGGGATTATTATGGAATTGCAACTCAGATAGTTTAAATTTAGATATGCAAGCAATTCCCGACGATTGGAGAATCAATCCCACAAAGCGGATAGTTCTTAAGGCCATGTTAAAGATATTTGATCCTATTGGATTGGTAGCCCCATTTACAGTCCGCATGAAAAGTTTGTTACAAGAAATTTGGCGTCGAGGTTTAGAATGGGACACTGATTTGCCTAAAGATCTAAAAAACGAATGGGAAAGTTGGGTTACCGAAGTTCAAGAGATACATGAGTTTGAGGTTTCCCGGAAATATTTTCCTGTAGGTATTACATTTTCTGACGTAAATCAAATTCATATATTTTCAGATGCGAGCCCTAAAATTTTTGGAGCCGTTGGATATCTCAGGTGTAACTCAACCGATAATAAAACTAAGACAAGCCTAATTTTTGCGAAATGTAGAGTATCCCCTATCAAACAATTAACCATACCTAGATTGGAATTAATGGGTGCTGTAATAGGTGCTCGAATGGGTAGCTATTCAAGAAGAATTCTCGATATTCCGAATTTAGATATCCATTATTGGTCAGACTCTACAATAACACTTCATTGGATAAAGGGTTCAGCTTTGCAATGGAAGCCCTTTGTTTCGAACAGAGTCACAGAAATTCAGTCTTTGTCAGAACCAGATAATTGGCATTATTGTCCTGGTAAAAACAACCCAGCCGATCTTTTGACGAGAGGTGAAAATTTAACAAAACTCCGAGAGAACAATCTTTGGTTCTATGGACCAGAGTGGCTGTCAATGCCGGAAAGTTGTTGGCCATTAAATGAAGAAACTAAACTTCCCGAAAACATCTTTGATGAAAAAAGATCAAATTCGTTAACTCAATTATCGTGTGCGGTTAATGTATCTCAAAGTCCAATACTGGAATTACAAAGGTTTAGTAGCCTCAATAGAGTGCTTAATGTAACCGCTTAGATTATGCGTTTTTTAAACAATGCTAATAAAAATAATTCTAAATTATCGGGTCCTCTATCAACTTCAGAAATTGAAAAGGCTGAGATTTATTGGATAAAACAGGCGCAAGAATCAGTTTTTAATCACGAAATAGACTCGCTAAAATCCGGAAACGCAATTGCCAAGGAATCTCCAATCTACAATCTGAGTCCTGTGTTAGATGAAAATGGGCTATTGATTTTAAGTGGAAGATTGCAATTAAGCGAGTTCTCTCTAAGAGAAAAACATCCTTGGGTACTTCCAAGTGCGTGTACTTTCACCAATTTGTTAATAAGACAAGCCCACGAAAATATGTTCCATTTCGGAGTGGCTACCACCTTGTCTCATCTCCGGGAAAAATACTTCATAATTAAAGGTCGAAAATGTGTGAAGTCAGTCATAAAAAATTGCGTAATTTGTAAAAAATTTAAAGTAACTCCCGGGAAGCAGGAGATCGCTCCATTACCAAAAGACAGAATTACAGAATCTCCTCCATTCGAAACATGTGCAGTGGATTTTGCTGGGCCTATTTATATTAAAACAAAGGCAGCCTCAGAAAAGGCGTATATTGTACTTTTCACTTGCGCTGTAACCAGAGCCGTGCACCTGGAATTAGCTAGCAATTTAAGCACGGACAATTTCTTACTAGCTTTTAAACGTTTTATTTCTCGCAGAGGATTGTGTAAAACCATCTACAGTGATAATGCTAAAACTTTTATTAAATCAGATAAATTGTTAAAAGAGGTTTGGAGTTGCATTTCTAAAGATGAAATTATTCGTTTTTCTTCTAAAAACAGAATCGTCTGGAAATTTATTGTGCCTAGAGCAAGCTGGTGGGGTGGATTTTGGGAACGCATGGTGCGTTCTGTAAAAACTCCCTTGAAAAATGTTCTTGGGAGATCTTGCCTCACTTATGAAGAGATCCAAACAACACTAACAGAAATAGAAGCCGTTATCAATGGACGACCTCTGACATACGTGTACGGAGAAAACAACGAACCTTTCCCACTTACGCCTTCACATTTTTTGATAGGCAAA
Source organism: Cheiracanthium punctorium (assembly GCA_038373885.1). Taxonomy (NCBI): domain Eukaryota; kingdom Metazoa; phylum Arthropoda; class Arachnida; order Araneae; family Cheiracanthiidae; genus Cheiracanthium; species Cheiracanthium punctorium. The sequence goes on along the minus strand of JAWZYV010014575.1, from coordinate 56,445 downwards.
CGAATAAATTCTTTGCCTAGCAATTCCAAATCATCTGAACCTAAATCCAACAAAGTAATTCTGACGAAGAAGATACGATACCAAGACCAGATCATGAACCATTTCTGGAAACGTTGGCGCAAGGAATACTTGCTTGAACTCCGATCCGCTAACTTAAAAACTCCAGTTACTGCATCAACGAGCTTTAAAGTAGGAGATGTCGTCTTTATCCATGAAGACAAAGTTCCAAAGCATATGTGGAAATGTGGACGCATTAAGGAGCTGTTTTTCGGTAGAGATTCCAAAGTACGGTCCTGTGTTCTAGAAACAGCTTCTGGACTCTTAAAGCGACCTATACGATTATTATATAAACTGGAACTTGATGCTGATTATTGAACATTTAACGAACATTTTTCTTATATGTTTATTTCTATTTGTTTAACTAATTCAATTTTATATATTTAGTAGATTTCTCAGTTTTCTGTAACCTGGAAATTTCGTAAGTATGTGGTAATTTGTTTTTTTTTGTAAGTTTTTGGTTTGTTTCATGTTTGCAAAATGTTTTGATTTGATTTCTGAACAATTGTAATTGTTCATCCGGGGGCAGTGTATTAAAACCCCTATATTTTGCGCCTTGGCGAAACTTTTGTACCGCCTACGCGCCAGTAAGATAAGGTAACCTTTTTTGTATCTTTAGACGGAACTCTGATTCCGAAGAAGTCTGAAGGGAGTCGCCAGCCCTTGTAATACTGGCTTGAAAGTGTAATCTTAATTATATTTTGATTGTAAATAAATGGTTAAGTTTATTGTTAGAATTGATATGTTCTTTATGGATATAATTCACCTGATGGACTTTAGCCCCATCACCATGTGTGGCGATTTTGCCGAATAAAATGTCGTTCGTATACAAATCCACAAAAATGGACCTATCGGCCTGAAATTTAGCACAGATATGTAAAATAATATAGAATAAATCGTAGTCCACTTTAAAACTTTGAAAGTCCACCCGTTCCCGGAATTTAAGAGATTTTTTATGCTCTTCACGCAAAAATCTTTCCGTAATTGTAACCCCTGCAGTGAAAAAAATGTGAAATAAGGATCGTGGTTGCCATGTGTGGCGATTTTGCCGAATAAAATGTCGTTCGTATACAAATCCACAAAAATGAACCTATCGGCCTGAAATTTAGCACAGATATGTAAAATAATATAGAATAAATCGTAGTCCACTTTAAAACTTTGAAAGTCCACCCGTTCCCGGAATTTAAGAGAATTTTTATGCTCTTCACGCAAAAAGCTTTCCGTAATTGTAACCCCTGTAGTGAAAAAAGTGTGAAATAAGGATCGTGGTTGCCATGTGTGGCGATTTTGCCGAATAAAATGTTTTAAATTCTCAAAGTAAAAATAAAAGAATAATAATGATTTTTTTTTTGTTAGTTTATATTCGTCAGGTTATTTTTTTTAAAATTATAATATCGTGTGCACGGGAAATCAGAGCAGGAATGTAATGCTTTACACGCAAAACAATAAGAATTGAAGATTTCCGAGGCTAATGTGTAAATTCTTTTAGTTTGGCGAAAAAATAAAATGGCTGAAATATGGATTTTGAGTAAGTGAGTTCTAGCGGTTTGCACAGTTTTCGGCTTTGCGCAATTTATTGAGAGCTTAAGGAAATAGATTTTTAGAAACAAGTGCAAAGGTTTTATTAGAATACAGCGTTAAATTTTAATGATCCGTGAAGAAATAATGCAGTTAGTAAGGGATTTCAAGCGATCTAACTTCAGAATTCTCGCCAATTGAGTACATTGATTTAAGTTGGGGGAATTCCGCCAAATTTCAGAAAATTGAAATCTTCTCATTTAGTACATCGGAGTAACGATGAATAAAACACATTATAGTTGATAATTTAAAAAAAAAATCGGCTGTATTAAGGGATTCCAATTTTCAAATAACTTTCTTTGGCTACTCTTTGGGGGTGAACCATTTCCCATATTGATTGCTGCTAAGTCAATGCTTCGAATGATTCCCTGAAAAAACTCTTGCAAAATGGCGTATGTTGGCACTTTGGCGAGGCTTAGATTTGAAACTGGATTTTATTTGAGACTGGTATATATAATAACACTGGTTATAGATAAAAATGAATGTTGGTATGTGTTTATGAGGTTGAAAAACTCCAGAACCGTTGAGCACCGTTGCACGATGAAATTTGGTTCACCTAAGTCTTTTATGATGGAGAAGGTTTTTATGCTATCCGTTTTCCTTAACTTGCCACTTGGTGACGCAGCACAGCGTTGAATTCTATTCCGTTTAGCCGTTTGCTATGCGAATATCGTCCAACCGATTTCGATGAAATTTGGTACACGCGAATATTAGAACACGGAGAATATTTTTCACTATCCATTTTGCTGTAACTTGCCGCTAAATGGCGCTGCAAAGCATCAACTTCTATACCGTTCGACCGTTGGCATAAAATTTTTTATACTTACACATTTGAGCACGAAGAATATATTCTAACTGCGTTCCTTTTGATGTTACTCTCCACTAGATAACACTGCAATGCATTATTATTTTAACTCGCCACTAGATGACGCTGCAGCAGGCCAAATTCTTGACCATTCAAACGGTCGCTATGAAAATCAGTATACATAGCTATTTGAACAATGAGAATATTTTGGCGTTATCCATTTTGCTATAACTCGCCACTTGATGGCGCTGTAGCAAATCATTACTTTAATTAACTACTAGATGGCCCTGCAGTGTATCACTTCTTGACTGTGCAAATGATCGTTATGAAAATTGGTATGCATAGATAGTTGAACACGGTCGCTATGAAAATCAGTATACATAGCTATTTGAACAATGAGAATATTTTGGCGTTATCCATTTTGCTATAACTCGCCACTTGACGGCGCTGTAGCAAATCATTACTTTATTGAACCACTAGATGGCCCTGCAGTGTATCACTTCTTGACTGTGCAAATAATCGCTATGAAAATAGGTATACATAGATATTTGAACACGGGTAAGAGTTTGGCGCTATCCATTTTCCTATAACTTGCCACTAGATGTCGCGTCAACACATGAACTTCAGGACTGTCCAGCCGATAGTCATGAAAATTCGTATACATCGATATCTGAATGCGAAAAATATTTTCGCCGTATCCGTTTTGCTAAAACTCGCCACTAGATTGCGCTACGCCGCATGGCCTTCTGCACCGTACAAACGATTGCCTTGCAATTCGGTATGCATGATTATTGGACACAATATAACGCGATATCCACTTTGCTATATCTGTTTATTACAATGAATAGTAATCACCACAAATCGTAATATCAAAAAGTCCATTCATTCCCGTGCGAAGAACGGGTACTTCAGCTAGTAGTTACTAAATATAAAATTTTTAAAGTAGGCTTTGTAAGCAATGAGTTTGTCCTTCAATTATGGTATAATTCAGTATGGAACAGTTCTAAAATATCAAATACAGTCATGTTCATTTTGCGAAAAATATGATTTTTTCTTCACAAATGTTTCACTATCAGAAACGTTTGTGAGTTTGTATGCTTTGCACAAAGGGATTATTTGCCGGTCATTTTACAATTTTCAGCAAAGTACAGTTGATTTTGCATCGGAAAAAAGATCAAAGAAAATTATGGGTGTCTGCACAAAGCAAAAGCATGGGTATGGTCCGCAATAGGGATGGGGATGTGACATGAGACACAGGGCTGTTTCGTCTTCTACGAATACTGGAAATGTTCGTCTCATCTCATCTCGTAACCATCCGTTAGTCATCAAGAGGTCTAAAATCTGTAATTAAAAAAAAAAGGTTTGAAATAAGAAATATAAATTATGCTCACTAGGAAACACTTTTCGGGACAACTTTATAACTGTGTGCATAAGCGTAATGCATACAAGTAACGAGTACGGTAAAGTGGCATCTTAGTACAGTTACCGATTTTATCAAGCAGGGATTGATTGTAAAATTTTTTCATCCAAGGTACTTTTTCACCCCGTACATTCACCCTGTTGAAACAGACGTATTGGTTTAAACTTAGTTTTACCTGTTGGGTTACTTTAAAACTTGCTTTTGCAGACTCAACCATTTGCAGACAGTCGGACGCACTGAACATCTTTCAAAAGCAAATTGTGTTTAAAATTTTAGATTGTGCTTCGCATAAACTTGGTTCTGCTCCAGAAAACGAATGTATTTGAACGCTACATATTTGAATAATGATGAAAAATTATTAGCACGCAAAAGTGTGACAAAATATGCTATTAAATTGTATGGAAGAAATATGAAATTCTTTTTATAATTTATTTGTTCAAGGAAACAATTTCCTTCCGAGAGAAAAATCTACATTTTTTTCCTGTTATTATGAAGCTCTGTAGTTTATTACCACGTGGGATTTTTGAAATTACGCAGTCATTACTCCGAAAACTCTACCAGAATTTCAAACATATTCCAATCCGTGAAGCGCATCGGTAATTACAAAAATCGGTCATTTCCCGAGCATTTTATTCTTCTTTATGTTGCTATTCTAGAGAAATCTTCCATAAAACAAATCGTTTTTTTATTTTGGTGTCGCCATCTATTGTCTTTGGAATGAAAAATATACTGTAGCACAGTTCAATATAAATTGAAGGACAGGAGTTCGGGATATTTTTGTAAGCTTGTTTATTATTGGTAATGCGATGAAAAATTTATTTGTCGGGATGTACAGCTGTTTGTCGTCGTTCAGGTATAACTTAAGCTAAAGTAAAATTGCAAAATACTTGAAACATGCTCGGATATGTAGTTTTAACCTGTTATTGTTGTTCTCGAGTCCATGGATAGACGATTGCACAATCTACGGAAATAGGTGTCATTGCCCCCCGAGGGGGGGACTTCTGCTTGTTGGTCCCTAATTTTGATACAATTCCGGATGAGGGACTAACCATCACACGAAATCGCCCTCCACCCAGAGGTATCGTTCGAACATATAGAATATTGGAATCACGACGGATTTTACGTGCACCAGCTCCTATTACCGTACACGGTCCCAGAGCAGTCCAGCCGCGAGAGAACTTCACCCTCCCAGGCACTGGCCAAGCCGGATGCTGCTTCACTTTCCGTGTTCGTACGGTTCGTTCCGTGTTAGTGACCAGACCACTGCGGAACATCTAATGTATAATTTAAAGCTAAATAAATAATTGATAAACGAAATTAGTTCTAGAGCTGTAATGTTATCATCCATCATATATTATACTATAGGAGATTGCATACTATAATATTAAATTGAAGATTGCTCGGTGTTATAAAAAAGAAAAAAAAAGACAAACTTTTTCAAAATTAAGTAAAAAAAATTGTATTTTTCTGTTTTGTAAAAGAATTTATTAATAATAATTGGTGATAGGTAGAATAGTTGGTTAAAGAAAATTTCAGTCAATTGAAAAGGAATTATCTTTGGTTTGTTTAGTTAAAGTAATTCCTTTTTAAAGAAATCAACGTGATATACCAGTATTAATTACCAACTTCAAAGAAGGAGGAAATATTATGTTCAACGCGCATGCACTGTTTTTCAATCTATATGTAGTACAGTGATAATTTTTTACCAAATGAACAGATTTGCTTAATTCCTTTTTAATGGAAGATGTTAGGTTAGAGGTAGTCCCACCAGGGGCGTAGCCAGAAATTTTTAATGGGGGGGGGTTATGACTACTACAACTCATATATATGTATACGTGTGTGTGATAATGTAGTGAAGAATATACATTTTGTATGGCGAAAAATTCCTCATGGGGGGGTATGATCCCCCCCCCCTAGGCTACGCCCCTGAGTCCCATAATAATATGGTCATGTTCTGTTGATATTATCATTTGGAAAATCGGTAAAGAAACATGTTTTTAAATTATTGTCTAAAGGTTTGTCAGTAATGGCGATGGTAGTAATACGACAAAATGCGCCAAAGTTGGCCACAATTGGTGATTTAACGCCAAGATTGTCGCCACAAAATAAGTTCTCAAAACTGAATGCAGCTTGACGATATCTTCTATATTTGGAGAGAAATGTTCAAACCCTGCTATTTTGCAACGGGAATGATACCATTTCAGAAAAAATCAGAAAACAAAACAAAGCAAAACTTGCTTTTAAACCGTTGTAGCCAGTAACGGTGCTGATAGTAATATGTCAAAAGTAGCCAAACTTGGCCAATTTTGGCGACTCAAACCCAAGCTCATCGTCAAAAAATAAGTTCCCGAAACTGAAACAAACTTGGCGATATCTTGTACATGTGGCGAGAATCTAACAACCCTATTATTTTACAACGCGAATAATTTTTTATATGAAGTAATTTGTAGTCGGTTTATTTTTTTCTCTTAAAAAAAAATCATATTTGTTTTAAAGATTTCTAACATGTTATGCTGTACTCTATATCAAGTTCTGCCTGTGTGGGCCTGAAAATCCTGTCGTCGAGCCATTTGTAAATTATCCAAAAATGTTTATTCATATATAAATGTCCGTCATGTCCATCAAGAACAGTATACTGTACATGACGGACAGCAGACAGCATTCTTTTATAAATTTCAAAATGCATATTAATTTTGTTTTAATAGACTAGGGGCCAAGGCCCCGAGACTCACTACGCTCGCTTTTCGTATGAGGCATTCGGCCCCTAATCAGGCTTATTCGTAAAAAAGACATAATTTCAACAGACAAAACCCGAAGATTGGATCAGATAGAATGTTACTGAGCTACACATTGCTTGATTCTTGCATCGAAGATATTTTGTAATGGGAATCCGTGTTGTACGGGTCCTGAGCTATACTCCACCTGGAGTGCGGACTCCGCTTATAATCGCTGGAAAAATAATTTGCACTTAGAAACCCAATGATAGTTAATGTTGCCATTCAAAAGCTATATTAATTAGGAGCTAAAGCGTAATAAAATCAGAACATCTGTTTCAGCTGTATTTTTAATAATGTAAAACCTATTGGACACCTTGCGAATTTGCCACCCATGGCGATTTTTCATTATTTGGCGACTTGCGTACATGTAAAGTTAACAAAAGCTACGGAACAGATAGAATAGCCTGCCACCCATGGCGACTTTTCATTATTTGGCAATTTACACATGCTCACAACCTATATTTACTGTTCATTTAAGGTTACCGGAAAACCGTTATCTATATTTTCATTTACATAATCGTTTGCAGATTGGCGTACTTAACACCACGAATTATACCATCTCGTCGCGCTAGCAAATATCCAAAGTGTACTGTAACTGCTATAATGGCATAGTTAACGCAGCCAAATATTTTTACTGGTAGCAAATAATTCAGCTGGACGAGAACCGGCTTTAAAATAATCTGCATTTTAATTATTTTTCATTTTCAAGATATTAGTTATTCTGTTTTGGAAAAACGAATAATCGCTCATTCTAAACTCCTATTTCTAAGCAAACTTACTATTTGAAAATTGTCAACTTTGTGTAACACATTTTGAGTTACTTATTTCATATAGTTTTTATTTTGGTGTAAAATGGGCGTAATTCTAACTCATGTTTGTAAATTTCACGAGATTCTAGATACTTGGAAACGCTTTGTTGCAAAGGAATGAATGATTTTATGCTAAATCTGGCAGCCATTCGGTTTATTTTTTCAGTTTTTTTTATTAATATCTTCTAAAATAATTCGATTTTCGAAATTTAAATCAGCTTAGCAGGTTCCTCGGAATTTTTCGAATCTGTGGGCACCTTAGTCGAAACTCAAATCCCTACGGTTTAGGAGGAGTTAGGTGAACAAGCTTTGACAGCGCCAGCGGCCTTTACTTTTTTTTAGAATAGAGAGAAACAGATGAACTTGAGAATATATTTCAAATGACGACTGTTCATAGAGTGGAATGTATTGGAATATTTTTGTGTACTCTGTTTAAAAAAATATTCATTATTTTTAATAGAGCACATGGAATAACGTAGCGAAAATTATACGTTACAGAAAGTAACGTATAATTTTCGAAACAATATATGTATATATATTTATATATACGTACTACGAACAAACAGATGGGCGGACAGATAGGCAAAGGAAAGTCATAAATGTTTTCCGATTTGTTAGAAAGAGCTAACTAATCCTTTATGCTCCGAATGGATTGAGAAAGTATGAAATCTATATAAATAAAATTCGACTTTTGTCTGTACATTTGTTGGAATTCGAAAATTTTGTGATTTCTATCCGTTTCAAGCACCCGGGAATCCGATGCGACCCTCAAAAAAAAGTTTGTCTGTCTGTCATTCTGTCATTCTGTCCGTGACGCTTTTTTTGTTTAAGCATCACGTAAAAACAACTGAAGCGAATGATATGAAATTGGGTGTCATGATAGGTGGTCACTCAACTTAAAACATAGGCGTCAAATTTAAAAAAAATCTTGATTAGATTTTCAGATTTTGCGAAAATAGTTTCAAACTGCGTAAATTTGTGTTCAAGCATCACGTAAAAACGACTGAAGCGAATGATATGAAATTAGGTGTCATGATAGGTGGTCACTCAACTTAAAACATAGGCGTCAAATTTTAAAAAAATCTTGATTGGATTTTGAGATTTTGCGAAAATCCTTTCATACTGCGTAAATTTGTATTCAAGAATCACGTAAAATCGACTGAAGCGAATGATATGAAATTGAGTGTCATGATAGGTGGTCACTCAACTTAAAGCATAGGCTTCGAATTTTTAAAAAATCTTGATTGGATTTTGAGATTTTGCGAAAATCCTTTCAAACTGCGTAAATTTGTGTTCAAGCATCACGTAAAAACGACTGAAGCGAATGATATGAAATTGAGTGTCACGATAGGGGGTCACTCAACTTAAAACATAGGCTTCGAATTTTTAAAAAATCTTGATTAGATTTTGAGATTTTGCGAAAATCATTTCAAACTGCGTAAATTTGTGTTCGCACATCATGTAATAACTGCAAAGGTGAAAAAAATGATAGGTGGTCACTCACCTTAAACTATAAGCATCTAATTAAAAAAAAAAATCGATCAGATTTCGAGGTTTTGCGAAAATCGTTTAAAACGAGTGAATCTTTGTTCCCGCATTACGTAACAACGACTAAAGCGAATGATATGAAATTTGGTAACATGATAGATGGTTGCTCAACATTAACTATAGGTGTCCAATTTTTAAAACATTTTTATTAGATTTTGAGATTTTGTGAAAATTCTCTCAAAATACGTTTATATTTCTTCAAACATCACGTAATAACGACTAATACGAATGATACAAAATTTAGTGATATGATGGGTAGTTGCTAATCTTAATTTATAGGTGTTGAGAGAATTATTAAAATATTTTGATTACATTTTGAGATTATGCGAAAATCGTTTTAAAATGCTGAAATTTTTTTCCAGCATCACGAAATAAAGACTGCAGGGAATGAAACGAAATTGGGTGAAATGATAGGTTGTCACTCATCTTAAATTCTAGGCTTCAAAGTTTTTTAAAATGTTGATTAGATTTTGAGATTTTGCGAAATTTATTTCAATATGCGTAAATATTCGTTCGCGCTTCACATAATTACGACTAAAGCGAATGAAATGATATTTCTTAGTTACTCTCTAACCTGTAATATTTTAACAATACATAACAATTATAACTTCGCTTTCTTTACTTTGGCAACATACTATATCCATTCTGTGTACGCCTACAATGCTGACGAAAGTTCTTGCTTTTTGGAAATTTGCATTCACTCACCCGTCAAGGACGGGTACTTCAGCTAGTAGACTATATAATACGCCAGAAGAGTGGAGTGATATTTAACTTTTCTTACGCCCATAGGGGGTCTATTTCGCCAGGTTCGTTAAAGCGAACGTTGGATATATGACGTAATTCGAAACGCATGCTAGAAGTAAACATTCGGTAGGGAGAATCTGCACCTAAAACTCTACCGTACCTTGCAGAATACCAACATATATTAGCTGGTTGCGAATAACGTCAATTTGAAATCACAAATCCGAACGTTCGTTTAAACCACATTTTAGCAACCACCGGTCCGCGGGCTGGATGTGGCCCACCGCGGCTTGTGATCCGGCCCGCAAAACATGTAAAAACCCTGTATAAGACCCATATAAACTATTCAAAATCCCATATGAATCCCAATTATACGGCTCGCGACTTCGCTAATATCCTAAAATTTGGACCGCAACTTTCAAAGCTTGCCCATACCTGGCTTAAACGAACCTGACAGAATAGGGCCCTTGTTCACTTCCATCTTTCGGAAGATGCAACGGTGTTTATTCCCAACTTGTTTCCTGCTTTGCTTCCCAGCTTTGGTTTTCGAACGTCCGCCTTTCAACCCATCCATAGTAGAACCAGCTCGTTCGAAAGTGGTTGTAAGTACAATCAGGATGCTTTGGTTTTAAGTAAATCATTTTACGATAAAATTAATGAATTTTAATATCATTATCATATTTATTATAATAGTTAAATTAAAAAGGCATTACCACAGGAGTCTTTAGAATGAATTGCTGAAAAAGTCTGTTAATATTGTTTGATTTTTTTTTTGTTTTAAAGAGTTTCCCCCCCCCCCCTCATAATGCGTCTCACATCTTTGCAATGCACTGAATACTCCACCAGGAGTATTTTCTTCAAACTTTAATCCGCTTCGGATTGTTTCAAATGCTCTTAGGATTTCACCATGCGACGATTTGGTGATTTCTGCATCATGATCATTTTTATCTTCATCATCAACGTCTTTATCAAAATGCATTGCTGTATTCGTTTTATTTTTGTTGTCTAAAATAGCCGATTCAGTTAATGTTTCTGACTTCTCAACTTCAGCATCAATCGAAAGATAATCATCGATTAGCACATCATCGTTAATTTCTGTTTATCCCCTCAGCTAAGTCCACATTAAAAGAATCTTCTAAGGAAATGTCCCTACTAGCAATATTGCTTGGGCCATCATCGGCTGGCTACGTGGCCGGTGGTAGCCCGAGCAAAATTGCTAGTGGAGGTGTCCTTAAAACAACGCACACTATCCTTTCTAAAACATATATCATAATCTCGGGGCAACTAAATAATTACACATAATATAAACATCACAAAAAAAACAAACATTTATTTAGGTAGTCGCGCGCGTTACAATTAAACATTCTATTAGAGCATCCACAACAAACTCATCTCTCTGCAACAAGTGTTGCCAACGTGACAAAAAAAATGTAAGAAGGGAAAAAGAGTTTAGATTATTTTGGTGACGTCACATGGTTCCCCTCAAGCTGTATAAGTCGTCCTCGGCATACAGCTTGCCTTCCTCGATGTCTGTTTCCTTGTTTGGGCAGACCGTTGTTTATTTGGTCGGTTCTGCAGGGCTGGAACTTTCTTTTTGGGGAGGCTTCTGCCTCGCAGGGGATTCACGGGAGTGGCCTCCGGTCCTACATAGGGGGTCAAACATGAAACATGGTAAGGACCTATGGGAGTAGAATCATCATTAGCAGTTAATGTATAAGAGACTGGTGATCTCTGTGATGAAATGGTGTACGGGCCATCACGCCTTGGCATGAGCTTTGATGTTCTATTATTTTTGGACTCACTATGAGGGTGAACTTTCACCCATACTTTATCACCTATTTTTAAGGGGGTGCCTTCCTGCGTTTTTTATCTGCCTGTTGTTTGTGTTGGTCTTGATGGGTCTCCATGCTTTCCCGGACCTGTTTGCTAAACTTCTCAAATTTTTTTAAGTATTATTTTCGTAAATAGTATTTCGTAGTAAATTTTTCGAAATTATCATTCTCTACTACACTTCTAAAATCATGGGTAACATCGTCTATTGTTCGTGGTTCACGCCCGAACATAAGGTATGCTGCAGTTTGACCGGTAGAACTGCATTTTGCAGAATTTAGGGCGAATCTGATAACTGGAAACTTTTCACACCAAGTTGTGTGATCGTTACCAACTAGCATAGACAACCGGGGATTTACATCTCTGTTTTTTCTTTCCACGAGGTTAGCTTGTGGGTGGTAAACTGGGGTTAAAGACGGTTTAATTTTCAACAGGAAGCAAACTTGTTGCATTACCGCACTAATGAATTGTGGACCGTTTTCACTGACGACACGTCTTGGTAGTCCGTATCTTAGAAAAACTTCTTCGATTAACGTGATTGCACACTCTTTATCTGTGGCATAAGTTAGTGCGAACAGTTCCACCCATTTGGTTGTACAGTCTTCCACTATGAACACCCATCTTTTATCGTTGCTTTTCGGCAACGGTCCAAATAGATCAATAGAAAGAGTTTCAAATCGTTGATTGTAGATCGGGGTTTGCAACAGTCCAGATGGTTTTTTGTTGCTAGGTTTATAACGACAACATTCAGGACAGTTCTTTATATATTCAGTAATGTATCTTCGCATATCAGTCCAGTAGTACCGCTTTGAAATTCTGTCATACGTTCCCTCAATTCCGTAATGGCCTGCGGACGGAGCATCATGATGTTCTTTTAGTACTCTTTCTCGACACGGCACCACTAACTGGGCTTCTTCTGTATCTACGTCGGGAGTATACCTATATAAAACGCCTTGATTCATGAGATAACCTCTTTCACTCCAATTCGCCCAATCTTCATCTTTATCGACACGTTCTAAAGATTCGATAATTTTCTTAACATTTTCATCTTTTAACTGTTCTTCCCGAATTTCTTTAACGCTTCGAGTTGGAAGATCAATAGTAATAGAACAAATTTCACAGGTTTCTTCTTTACGCTGGCAAAATGGTCTGGACAACATGTCTGCAACAACGTTCTTTTTACCAGGCACATATTCTATGTTCAGGTTGAACGCCTGTACTTGTAAAGCCCATCGCGCAAGGCGACCTGTAGGAGATTTCAATTTCATCAACCATCTAAGGGGTTGATGGTCGGTTACTACAGTGATTTCTTGTCCGTCAATATATGCACGAACTTATTCAAGGCCCATACAACAGCTAAAGCCTCTTTTTCAGTAGTGGAGTAATTTCTTTCTGCTTTTGTGAGTAACCTGCTTGCATACTCAATAGGGCGTTCGTCTGCATCAGCACCTTGTAACAAAACTGCTCCAAGAGCGTAGTTGCTAGCATCTGTTCGTAAGATGTATGGCTTATTTGGGTCATTTTGTCGTAGGACAGGAGGACTTATCAGACAACGCTTTAGGGTTTCAAATGCGTTCTCCTCTTCTTCTCCCCACTTCCAGGTAACATTTTTCTTCGTGAGATTACTTAAGGGCCTAGCTATTTCAGAGAAGTTTGGTACGAATCTTCGGTACCACGAACAAGTTTGTAAAAAGGATTGGATTTGCTTTAAATTTCTGGGATGTGGCAACTTTTGGATGGCGGCAACTTTATCTGGGTCAACTTTAATACCAGAATTAGTAATGTAATGTCCCAAGTATTTTACTCGGTTGCACGCAAAATTACACTTCTCTCTGTTAGCATGTAACTTAAACTCACGCAATTTTGAAAACACGTTTTCTAAGTCATCTATGTGCTTTTCGAATGTTTCAGATAAAATTATTATATCGTCTAAGTACGACAGAACCAAAACATCTTTTAGGGAATTTCTGAAGTTATCAATTAGTCTTTGAAAGGTCGCCGGCGCGTTCTTAAGTCCAAAAGGCATACGGCAATATCTATACGTACCAAAAGGGCACACAAAAGCTGTTTTATCCCGGTCAGAGGGATTTACTTCAATTTGGTGATACCCGGATCGTAAATCTATGGTCGACATGTACGGTGTATGTTTAGCTTTATGAAGCAAATCATCCATTCTAGGCAAAGGATATTTGTCTGTTTTTGTAATGGAGTTCAACTTCCTATAGTCGACGCAAAGTCGAACTTGACCATTAGGTTTAGGCACTAGCACCACAGGTGCAGAATACGGAGACTCGCATTCTTCAATTGTGCCATTGGCCAGAAGTTTCTCTAACTCTTTCTTAAGTATGTCCGTCCTTCTTTACGGAAGACATGCGATATGGTGGAACAGCAACAGGAGGGTTATTTCCCGTATCAATGTAATGTTGTATCATAGGAGTCGGGTCTTCCCCTAGACGAAAGATATCATCATACTTCCCTACCAATTTATTTAGTTCTGCTCTTTCTTCATCGGTTAGATGTTTTCCCTCACTTTCTCGTAACCGCAACGTGTTAACTTCCGGAGCATTTTCTACACACTCAGGTGATTTAAAAGTGTCATCGGAACTAAAGCTAAATTTTTGTTCTGGTTTGTCGTGATAAAACCAACTATGATTTATAAGGTATAAAACAATTCCAGCGCTACACAAGAAATCTGTTCCTAAAAGCGTTCTGTTATCTTTTGCAGCAGGTAAGGCAAATAAAGTTATGAGGAACCTACGTCCTTCAATTTCAATTTCGACTTTGGCCTTACAAACGTCTGTTTCCTGCGGGATTCTGTCAGCAAGGATTACTTTCATAGTAGTAACCTCAAATTCTGTTCCTCGTTCTCTCAAAAGGCGATATAATGTTTCCCCAGCTATAGTGTGACTGGATCCCGTGTAAGCACACACAATTCCGTTTATTCCATTAATTTTAACAATCAAAAGAGTTGATTGGGGTTCATCAATAGGCAGTGTCTGAAGACGAATAGCTCTGAATTCGGCTGATTCTTTTTTAGGAGGGGGAGAGCAGTTGGGGCAGTTGGCCTTGATGAACCCTGGCTTCCCACAGCCGTAACAACTAACTATTGGTCGATCTTCATTTCTTACTCTATTCCTCGATGATGCATTTTTAGGATTATTTTTATTATGCCTATAATTATCTCGTTGATGAAATCTGGGAGGCTCCCTACTCGCGTGTTTAATTTTAATCTGACTAGCTTCCTCATATAAATCTAATTTGTCAACAAGTTCCAAGGGATTGTTCCATTCACTCCAGTGATCCAAAAAATGTTCTTTATACTCTGGAGGGGCCTTCTTTTTAATTTGATCCGACAAAATTAAGTCTTTTAGCTCTTCGAAAGTAGAAACTTTCAGCTCTTTAAGCCAACCATCGAAATAATTTTGTAAATCGAAATAAAAATCTCTCCAGGTGCTTTCTGGATCTTTACGGTATGTGGCAAACATTTGCCGAAATTTCTCAGCACTTAATTTAAAACGCCTCTATTGAATTTCTTTAACTTTATCATAATTTTGGGCATCATCAGCCGATTCTTTCGCAAGTAGTTTGGCAATATCAGTTTGTAAAAGGCCAACAAGGTAGACTACCCACTTTGAAGAAGGCACTTTTAAGAAAGTCAACTGTTTCTCAAGTAAGTCTAAAAATAAACTCATGTCGGATGTTTTAGGGTCAAAATTAGGGAGTAATTTGCTTAATTCTAACCTAGGCATGTCTACGTCTGTGGAAGATAACACAGCTGCCGTATCTGTACTATTGGAAGTAGTACTAGTACTACATTGTATTTTGAGTTTCTCTAATTCAAACAATCGCTCATTTTCCTTCTCTCTCTCAGCACGTTGTTCGATCTCTTTCCTGTCATTTATTATGCGGTTCAGACACTCTTTCGCAAATTCCGCGTCATACGTTGGGCTTTTAACTATCGCATCCTTTATTTCGAGTATTTTAAAATTTCCCCCAATAGTGACATCTAATTCCTCAATTCCAATAAATTCCAATAGTTCAATTAAGTCCTGTTTCTTCCCTTTTGCTAGGAATGCCATATTAAAATGAGAACGTGACAGTTTTTTCCACAAAATTTTTCCCGTAAAACTTAAAGGGTTAAATTAAAATGGGTTCAAACATATGTTTAATTTGCAGAGATCACCATTTTATATACTTTAAACCATTCAAAAAGCATTTAATTTAAATACACTTTAAACATAAATATTCAAATGCAACTCAAACTCTTAAAACAAAATTCAAAATAAGAACACTTTTCACTTTCGTTTCTGATGCTTGTAATCAAATGTACGGCATAAATTCTTTAATATTATTATCAAAATAAAATTCACTGTTCTTAAAATTCGCACAGAATTCTTCCAACGATTAAGCTTATTATAACATATTGACCAATGCAATTCTTTCAAACCGAAACTGAACACACTTTAGAATGTGGTTAATAGAACACTAATAGTTATTAATTCAAAATACTCTCAATCAACAATTTATATTCAAAATCATTCTTCATATCAATGTAGCGGGGAGCTACAAAACATTCGAATGTAGAATGTTAACCATCATCATATTAATTAACTTGAAATGCGAAGTACTATATAAGCAATTTGATAATCGATAATCAAAATTTTAAATTCAAGCATTAACTATTTAATATTTCTGTAGTACTCTGACTACTAACACTGTATACAAATGGATAAGTATACCATCCCAGACAGCACAGCAAACTTGCATCAAACTTGCAGCAAGCTTGATTTATCAAGTCAAAAGCTTGAAAATTCCAGGTATGTAAGCTTGATGCAAGCTTGAATCAAATGTTCTAGTTTACACTTGCCCAGCTTGCATTAAGCTTGACATTTCAAGCTCTTTATTTTCAAGCTACTTTATTGTTTAACACCAGTATTTTGAGTGTTTTTTCCATTTCAAGCTTAAAAAATTTTCCAAAATTTTTTTTCTAAATACACGGGGCGCCCGCGCCCCACATACTTTATTTTTCCGCGCATTTTCCCCCTCTATGCTGTAACTTTAAGTTATTTTAATCTGTTTCCATCGAGTGTCCGTGGCTAGAAAAGAACCCGAGACCTTTCGGCTCGTAGCCGAGCGCGTTATCCATTCAGCCTCCGGAGCCTTGTGCAGCTATGACTAAAGTTTGAAGTGAATTATTAAGCGGTTTTCTGGCCAGATTGATAAGTGGACGATATGTTATTTGTATTTTTTATTTTTCCATGGGTTGCATCAAAATTAAAATAATTTTCTGTCTGATTTAGAGACTCTACTAATAGGGAAATAAATATAATATAAACTTAAGAGCAACACATGTTTTAAAACTTTCGCAACACTCATGAGCAATACTGCCGCTGGCCAAAATCGAGACAAACGACTGATTTTTAAATCAATTTCGTAGTATAATTGTATTTTATTTTGAAGAATTTCCATATTTGGAAATATAGAATGGGTTTACTTACTTAACACAAATTTTGTGTTAAGTAATCTGAAATCAAAGAAACAGATAGTTAAACGTTACTTTGAAATGCTATATCACAGTTGCTAACATAACATGTATGGAATACAAACACGTCATTTTTGTAAATATTTCTTATAATAACAAATAATTGAAAAATTTTGCTATTTTTTAACGCTAAAAATTCTCTTTACAAATGTGGTTAGTTATTTTCCTACATATTGGTATGCTATATCGATATAGAGCATTTCGAAGAATTAAAAATAAGTTTAAATTAATTTATACAAATGTAAATTTGAATTATTTTCATTGTTCATACTTTATAATTAAAAAAATTATTTAACTTCTGAATTTTTTTTTATCCTTTGTAATTTTATTTTAAAACTACAAAAGTGTAAGATGTAAGATTTTTGGGCCCTAAAATCTGTAGGCCCTGGGCAGTTGCCCCGTTTGCCTTGCGGGTAATATGGCACTGGTAATAAAATAAACACATCTTTTATGAACTTTCAGCAAATTTGAGGACGCTAGACAATTAATGTGCATTCTCTTTCACAGATGGCGCCATCAACGCTCCTTTAAAAAGGAAAAATCAAGCGAGTAGCAATTGCCAAGCTTAAATCAAGCTGTATTTAAGCTTGACAATTCAACTTGACTCCTGCAAGCTTGCTGCCAGCTTAGAATGAGTTGAACTGTCAAGCTTGCATTAATGCGTCAAATTCAAAGAAATGTCAAGCTTGATTTAAGCTTATGTGCTGTCTGGGATAACAAAACAATTATCTTCAGGTACTAAAGGAACTGGTATGCAAAAGTGAAAACAATTCTTATGTGATCGGGGTGATCAACTTCTTAGAATCAAAATTCAGAAAATCTTAATGCGATCTGGATGATCGAGATATTTGTGAAATTCGAAATAACTTTGGTCAGGGCGACCGAAATAATTTTTCCTTTAGTTCCTGTTTGAAACAGTTTCTATTACATATGAAAATACTTATCTTGTAATTGTGCTTCCATAAGAACCGTCTTTCGGACGAATGATGAACCTTTTAACTCTAATTATTACTCTAGCAAATTAACTGTATTTTTGTTCTCGCTCGACGTTGGGCAGCCACTTCAAAACAACGCACACTATCTTTTCTAAAACATATATCATAATCTCGGGGCAGCTAAATAATTACACATAATATAAACATCACACAAAAAAAAAAAGAACATTTATTTAGGTAGTCGCGCGCGTTACAATTAAACATTCTATTAGAGCATCCACAACAAACTCATCTCTCTGCAACAAGTGTTGCCAACGTGACAAAAAAAAAGTAAGAAGGGAAAAAAGAGTTTAGATTATTTTGGTGACGTCACATCCTCAGTATTTTCCGAATTCTCATTGTTGAGAAAGAATCCAGCTTTGGTAAAAGTGTTGATGATAGTATTATCTGTGACATCATATTTCCATACTTCGGAAATTTCTGATATGCTTTCCCGTAAGTTGATCTTTGCCATGGATGGATTGTTCTCAAGGGCAGTGATAACTTTTTGCATTATTCTCTTCCAAAACTGTACTTTGAAAATTTTATCGCTCCTTGATCCATGGGTCGCAATTTCGATGTTGTATTGAGCGGCAAGTAAAAAACTAACATTTTTCAGTTTTGGGTTAGTTTCCTTCGGATGGGTGGGACAGTTGCCAAACACAAGAACAATAAGGCGCCGTTCTGAAATCATACGTTTGTCCAACTTTTGAAGTCATTTTTCACAAATGTGCTGTCATAAGATTTTTGTTAAAGTCATAATCAACTTCCAAGGATTTTGCAGCTTTAAAACATCTAGGAATCTTGCTTTTACCGATAACTAATGGCTTCAATTTTTGATTTAATGTCATATTTATTCCTAGCATCACTGTAATTCTTGTTTTGATTTCCTCCAAAGCATTTTTCCCTTTTAAATGTTAATGTCTTTTGAGGCAAACATTGAAAAATTACGTAGTCTCATCTGCATTAACCATGTTTGCTGTTTACAGTCTTAAAATTTTAGACAATGTTCCATTTATCCAAGCTCCACTATCAATATCATGAACGTCTTCAGTTTTCATCAGATATTATTTTTACCACAACTCCGTGTCATATCTAAATTTTTCAGCCATTCATTACTTCTTCTGAATTCATCGTATCCCAATGCCTTCGCAAATGTGAGAGATTTCCCAATTTTGAAGTTCCAGAGATTGGAACATTTTGATCTCGTTATGAATTCCATTTTTGAACTCCCTCATCCACATCTTCATATCCGCACCTTTTAAAATGCTTTGAACAAGAATTCAACGAATCATAATTTTGGGCTGTCTCATTACGATTGTTTACTTTGGTTGGTAAGCTATTTGGAGGAATACCAAATGTAAAGCTGTATTGTAACCAAATTGTAAAGAAATAGCCTTTATCTTTACGCCTTTATCCACCTCATTAAGAATTAAATTTTTTCTTTGACGCTTAAGCACTATCGCTCTGACATTTTCGAGCTAAAAGAACCAAATTTAAGAGCACGTTGATCAACAACTAGAAAGTGCGTGAATTTAAAAGCAGACGGTCACAGTATTTATACCAGATTAGAAAATCGACAAAATAATAACAAGGTAAAATTGAAGGGAAAAATTAAAAATTGGCTGGCAAAGGACATTTTTAAGAAATCCATTTCTTAAAATTAAAAAAAAAACTTTTTTGAGTTTTTTTAAGCATTTAATTTTGTAATAATACTTCATTGCATATATATATATATATATATATATATATATATATATATATATATATATTATATATATATATATATATAATATATATATATATATATAAATTCCTAATTTTTGACCGAAAATAATTTTTTTTTAATAATGTACACCGTCAATTTTTATAGGCATAGTATTGGTTAAGTGGAAGGAGATCACAACGTCATATTATTTGCATACTCGTAAAATAAAGAAAATTTCTTTCAGTGTTCTTATCCATTCAGTTCACCTAATACATCATGAACAATTTAAAACAAAAAAGTAGACAGCGTAAATATTTGTTTTTACCTCACTAGAAAATAAAAAGACTAACAAATATTCCTCCGAAGCAAATTTAATAACAAAAAAGTTACACCATTTCCCAAGACTGATCAATTGCACAAACAAGCACGTTGACGCTATAGCGGAATGCAATTGTCAGTCTGCATCGAACAAACTTTACAACAATAAACAGAACTCATTTCTGCTTCGATTACGATTGAAATTCATTTAGAAGACGCAATCGATTTTCCATTACTTGTCGGTGGCGGAAGGTAATTTGTGGAGATTGCAATATGGATTTCTTGTCTGGCCTTTTCATTACACACGGCTTTTATACTAGAAAACCTTAATGTTGCTTTTACACGTCAGACAATTATGAGCCAAAAACACTTTCAGAAATAAAGTCTCCCCGAAAATATTTCGCCAGATCGGTAATTTACGGCTTGGTATTTGAATGGCAACAGCCGTTATTGAATAGAAGAAAGTTTGAATAGAGTCAGAAACCATATTGGTGATATTAAGGAGGGGGGTGGGAGGTTAACATTTTGGAAAACATTTAAATAGACTGTAGTCGTATGATGAGGTTTATAAGGAAAATTAGCATTTCCCCC
Source organism: Cheiracanthium punctorium (assembly GCA_038373885.1). Taxonomy (NCBI): domain Eukaryota; kingdom Metazoa; phylum Arthropoda; class Arachnida; order Araneae; family Cheiracanthiidae; genus Cheiracanthium; species Cheiracanthium punctorium. The sequence goes on along the minus strand of JAWZYV010014575.1, from coordinate 35,747 downwards.
CCTATTTGTTGCGTATTTATACCATATGTGTTTTCTAACACTGTTTCTCTCTTTCTAATAGGCTTAAATTTTAAATCTGCATTTAGGAGATTGTTACCAAAGCATCGATAGTTGGTGATTCCGCAAAAGCAAAACAGGAGAAATTCCTTTCACATTGTACTTTACACTTTCTGCGAGTGCATCTTTGGAATCTTTTGCGGATTCCAGTGTGCTGAAAATAACGCGCTTTAGGGAGAGTTTATAGTACACACGCAGTAGCTTCAATTTACAAAAGAAATACAAACAGCTGCATAGGCGTAACTTACCAGGGGCAAACAGTAATACTTACAGTAATTGCCCCAAACACCCCACCCCCAAATTCAAGAAAATTAAGACATTACCCATTTGAAAATATTTTTTACAACAGTTATCATTTCCACAAATTTTCTAGAACACGCTCGACAGTTCATCTGACGTCGTTGTAATATTATCAGCATTGGCGTAAAAGAAAGGCTTTAAGGCGTAACTAAAAAACTTTCAGCTCTTTAAGAAAAATAATTTTTTTATTGCAGGAATAGGAGATGGAGATTTCAAAGGAGGCATGGACCCCTTCCCTTCCCTTTAGGATAGCCCCTCTAAAACCTGTACCTAAGATAAATGTAAATAAATGACTATCGGTACAAATCTTTTATTGGGTACGAGGGAGGAATTTGCATATCGACAAAAATATCCACTTATTATGCTTAATCTATAAAGTAAAGATGCTATTAAAGGACATTTGCATTATTAAATTGTTGGAACTAATTAATACTAATTGTGCAATCAGGTTTTTATGTACAATCGGGTAAAATAAATATAGCTTATTTTCTTAATAGTAACTTTAGCTAACCTTTTACACGAGGTAAGAAATGGGGATATAGTGATGTATATGGACGGACGCGAGACGAAAAATAGGCGTCTCGCAAAACAGTCCAAATGCTTTGTCTCGTCTCTCAAAATCCCTATATCGTAATTTTTAAAATGTTTGTCTTGTCTCGCAAAAAAACTATAAATCTTTGTCTCGTCTCGCAAAAAGTCGTCTAGTGTCCATCTCTAGTGATGTATATTTCTAGTTTCTTTACACTTACTTTCTATGCTAAAAAAATATTTTTAAAGCTGTCATTATCACATATAGTTTAAATGCTCTTCTGAAAAAGCATTCCAGTTTTTTTTTAAAGTAATTAAGTGCTTTTCAACGTTTCACTTTAATAAAAGAAAACGTAAGAAGAGTGAAATTACTGTAAGCACGACAGTAATAGTTAAAATAATGTTTTGTATTTTAAAAAACTGCAATTCCATTTTTACTGACAAACAAACAAAATAAATAAATAAATAAATAAAAAGCAAGCGTGTTTAAAAATTATATACTGTTTAGCAGGCATATTTGTCACAAAAAAGTTTTTTTGAAAGGTCATTAGTTTCTTATTTATATACTTCCTCTAACAACATCATAAAATGTTTTACATAATGAAAGTAAATTGCAACTTTTTTGTGCGATAAGTATATCTTTCTAACTCTAAAAAAATTTGTACGATAGCTTACTTGTAAGTTCCTATCCGACTAATAGATTTTGTAATTAAGAGCATTTTTGTTTTTTTTTAAATGATTGCTTAATGAACATCAAAACTTTGTGTTAGGTGAAAGCAACCCTTAACAGAAAAATGTTTTACAATCATTATGATATTTATCCGTAAATCGTTTTGCAAAACCAAATTATCTAATTTATTTTTACGGCAAGTAATGAAATGTTCATCTTGAAATCGATTAATTAATGCAATTGATTCACAAATGAACCTTATCAAATGATTATAATTTTGTTTCTAATCTCAAAGCACTTTTGTTTTCAATTTTTCCTGAGGATAATAAAGGTTCCATCGACATGACTTTCAATGTGAAGAAAAGCCTGTTGTATACTTTTGATTTTTTCTTCTATAATCCTAGGATTTTTGATTTAGTCACCGTATCTGTACACCTAATGTGATCATTTATTTTTTCCCTTCAAAACGAGGCATTTACTAATTTCTGAAATTTTTAGGCAACAAATTTCTTTTTCACCAAAACAGGACATGCGCTAATTTTTAGGTAATAGTATCCGTAGTATACAAGGAAAAAAAATCTGTATGTTGAACCGAAGTTAAATATCAAGAAAATTTTCATTTTGGGTACCATTTTTGAATATACGTCCCTCTGAAGGAGTATACGCAAGTTTCTGGGTTTTTCTAGACTCACTTTCATATCAAAATCGTGAAAGTGAATCTAAAAATATCTATATTCATAATGTGAGCCTCTTAACTATTATAACTTTTTAATATGCTTGAAATCATATGAAAACCATGTCTGTATGAAAGCCATATTAACGTGCTTCGACAGACTAGATAAAGATATGGTACATAATTGCCAACTGCAAGGCAGTATAAGTGAATTCATACAAAAGTATCAAAATAACTTAAATAAACCCTTTCTTCGAAGTTATCAAGCGATAAGTCCATGAACAGAAAAATTTCTTTTGCTTTTAGTCAATAACTGAAGCGTTTGCTGCAAAAAGAACATAGCTCCAAGTATTCAAGTTTGCGGAAGACTGCAAAAAACTGTTGGGGATTCAACACAAACTAATGAGGCTGTTAATTCTATCGTTCTGAGTAACTAACGCAAGAACTAAAAATCGGATATACATCCTTTTGATACCAACCGAAAGAGATTTTTAAAAAAAATTCCAAACTCGTGTAGAATGAAGTTACCCCCTTTTAACAGCAAACCCTGCAATTGATGAATTATAACAAGTTTTTCGCAAATGTGTTCAGGACAGATTACTTTTTTGAAAGATTTATAATTTTAGTACTTCTTATAGGTTAGCTTAAAAGAATCAGAAAACTAGTACAATCACAATTAAAAAAAAGGAAAAAACTGCTAGCAACTTTTAGCAATAAAAAATTAACAGCATGCCCAATGTTTAGAAATTAAACGGAATTATTTTTAGAAATTAATCGGAAATTTCTGAACCAATTTTAGAGAAAAATATTTTAGCTGCATTGTCACAATTGTTTTTTTTTTTTTGGAGGTTTGTATTTTTAAGCTATTTAAGAATTTACTCCTTTTTTATATCAAACGATGAATTATCCTCCATTTTTATTAGAAAGTGTCCTATTCATCATTGGGTGTTCAAGCATTATCTTTCTCTGCGATAAAACTAAAGATTGAGAAATGAGGGACAATAGATTCCACTTAAGAAAAATGATCATTAAATATGCATGTTCCATGGAATATTAATGCCTAAGATATTTCTCTCGTTAATGAAAAGCACCTGGATTAAGTGATATGGAACTCAATTACGAGTATTCTTGAATGGATGGATATCGTTAACGGATTTATTCTGTGTGAGGGTGGGGGGGAGGCGTCAGTAGAATTATTTCTCAATTTACTCTTACGATTGTCGCAACCTTTTATTAAATTTAAGAATACTGAAGAGAAGATGAAACAATTTAAACGATCAGAACCTTCTACGGTCACTTCGGTTTGTTTGTTGGTGTTGTTACGGCAACGCTACTAGCGATGCGTTTGGGCTGATTTTTTAAAGCCCGGGGACTTTTTGTTCGAGTCCGCCTGAGCCCGAGCAATATTATTTAAGTCGGAGCCCGAGCACGAAATTTCAAAATACATAAATAAAGGTCAATTACTTTATTGACAGAATATCATAAATTTTGCCGTTTGCGCAAATTAAAGACAAATATAATAGAAAACTCTTAATGCACTTTCTAATTCTTTGTATTCGAGTTTATCAAGTAATAATAATGAGTTCATTTCTCCCATGAATAACTTTTTAAAATCTGTTTATAAGGAGTAGGTTCAATAAAGGAGAAATTTTTCACGAACCCGATCCCGAACACAATCGTGAATTTTAGAGCCCAAGCCCGGTCGTCTCATCTGTAAGCGCTGCGCTTGGGCAATCTGCCTAGGATGGGGGTGCCTTGATCGAAGGATTTTCTAAAGGGTTCTGAAGCTTATTCACGTTACATTTGGAGAAAACCGACCCGAACTTTAGACCGTTAAACCGACAGTCCCGCGATGGGGTCCGAACATGGGACCTTCACACGTCAGCCTTCTACCATTTTGAGTGACTTATCCACTCGGCCATGGTGGGGCTCCGATCACTTCGGAAGTCACTGAGTTTGAATTGAAGTGTCACAAAAATTCCTCAGAAATCGCAATTTTCAACATAAGATTATCAACACGAAATTGCGTCTCATTAACTGTAACGTCAAGTAGCTGCAGCCAAAACTAGGATAACTTGTCAAACCTTTCATATTAATTTTTATTAAGAAAATGGTTGAATAAATGTTAATTTCATCTCAAAAAAAGAGTACAGATAATTTGAAGCGAAAAGTTGCGTACTTTGTGTAACTAATCCGTTGTAACTTCCTAAATATTTCCACCAAAGTAAATATCACAAGGAAAGAGCGAGAGTTACTTGATTTCTAGTTTCCAATGCATGTAGATTAACTATAGCAAATACAGACGTTCTGTCTACATTGAAAACGGTCACTATAAATTGGAACGAGTTTATTTCTTGACAGATGAGTATGGCTATCATGTCATTCTTACTAGGGAGATTAGTTAAATATTTGGTTTGTAATATTCAGACGGATTACATTGTGGATCTATTTTAAGTACTGCGTATGGATCACTTTCGATTAAGCACATCGATCAATCAAAATTTGAAACTCACTTTTTTGCAGTACCACCTTCTATTATATTACAATAAAGGGGCGTAGTCTGGGCAGTGTATAAGGTATTAATTTAATCAGCATCCAATATTTTATATTAATGCTGATAATTTATATCGATACTATTATCAAAGTATTAGGTAATTGGGGTGAATACACATATTTGCTGATTGTATTTTTATGCGTCAACAGATAGCAATACTGACCCACTTGTGTGAGGAATCTTATACTAGTGTACAGGTGGATTATGAATTCACCTTAATGAATCGCCTTTATTTTGGATCTCGAGAGCGTTTAATCTGTTAAGTAGGCCCTTATATAATATTCCGTTGATCATATTTAAAGTTAATAAGCGGATGTTTCATTTTAAATAAGATATTAGCAATATAAGTGAATTCTGCATTCTGTTACACACGCAAGGCAAGCTGAAGCATTCATAACCATGCAACAATACGAAAATAAGCATGTGTGGCATCTTCATCCTATATTTGGGGGAAGACGCAGCATGGTTGAGAAATAAATGAACTTTAAATTTTATTATTCAGCTCGCATATTGTATATTACAGGATAAAATATAAAGGAAATTAATAATTACGACTATAATATCATATCAAATATCCTTTTATATTATTTTAATTAACAAAATATTTAATTTTTTAATGCAAAATTGTTACATTGTCTGTAATATATGTATACTGAAGTTTTACGTATCTTCTTACGTCTTATTCAGAACCATACTTAATGCAATATAATAACAATATTGTTGGTCAGATTTGAATTTGTGCTGTATGTCAGGGCAGCCGACAGGATTTTTTGGCCTCAGGACAGGTAGGTATTTATCACGGCCCCCTCCCCCACAAAAAAAGTTTTTTAAACACTCAGAATTAGCACACTTGTTATTTAGCGTAGGCCATATATACAAAACCTTGTACATGATAAAACTTCCAGTTTTATCAGAATTATTTTTAAGCAATATACATATAATTCTGAAATTATTCCTTAATGTATACAGAGAATCACTCGATATAATTTGATCTAAGACTTTTATGAATGTTGAGTACTCGCAATTTGAAAACTAAAGCAGAGTTATTAAAAAATTCGTAGCAGATTGAATAAGCAAAAAGAAAAACGTTAGCAAACACGAATGTGAACTACTGCCGCAGACCGATTTCGGTAAGTATGACTTAAGAGCATCAGTTAGAGTATGTATCCTCGCACTGGTTAGTCATACTTACCGAAGCCGGTTTGCGGTATTAAATCTCATTAGTGTTTCCCAACCTTGTTTTTTCTCTCTTAGAGCAGAGTTATGTTCTTTATCAAAGGTTTTGGGAGAAACAAATATTAATACAAATATTTCAATACAACATTTGTATTGTGATATTTGAATAAAACTTTTAACCATAATATTAAAAATGCAATGCTTTTCTAACAAAACATTTAATACAGTAGAGTTTTACTAGTATACAGAGATATTTTTCATCTTAATGTAGCTTACTTTAATTATGTTAATATGGATCTTTAAGTCATAAGATAGTGACATTCATTTAAATGTGTTTACATTTCTTGCAAAACTTTCGCACATTATGAGCACATTCTAATTTATTTGCAGTTTTGCAAAATTCAACAAAATAAACGTACATTTTATGCTTTCCATCATAAGCATTAAAGCGCGAATTAATGAACGTCATCTGCAAATTAAGGTTTCTTTACTTACTAAATTGATTTAGCTGAATAAAATTGTACCTAACCTTTTTAGTGATTTTTGAAATAAGAACGTTAACTCCCAATTTAACAGCCAGGTGGCGCTGTCAGCGGATCTTTTGTGTAGTACATTGCTACTTTACCATACCTAGACCCTACTTTTATGCTGCTTTCGTCGAGAAATTATTGGGGTGACAAACGGACTTAAGCGGGTACACTGTATAACCTACATACAGAGATGGTCAAAATCGATCGTCTCAATATCAAGATCTCAATACCGAAAATTTTCAGGTTCTCATTACTCCCTTTTACTTCGTACAGAAAGTAAAAATTTTGTTATTACGAAAAAAACATCTTTCGTAAATATAAAACTGCATGTATAAATTAGTAGGGGCAGCAATAAAGATTTTATGTTGTACATAAGATGTGACGGATGTATTGAGTTACATTTCTAACAGTGACCTCAAAAATCAGTTTTCTGTATAGTAACACTAAAAGTCTCTTAAAGCATCCATGGAACACGGAACGTGCTTTAAAAATAACAGTTGTGTAAGGAAAGGTAAAAATATTCCGCATGAAACTGAAGGAATAAAGTTAAAGACTTTACCTGCAAAATACCTTATGTAAGAAAAGTTATATTCGAATTTTAAAATGTTAGTAATATGGAAATATAAAGATGATTTTTATAAAAGCTATTTGAATTGATCTGAGAAATCTATCTATCTATCTGTCTATATATATATATGAATGCATTGTTACGAATTTTTGGGGCAACCCGCTATTCTGGGGTATAAAATAGTTTAAAATTCGTATGCTATAGTTATGCTGATCCCTGCCTCCAAGATAAAACTTTTTTTCCGCCATTCCTGCAAAAGATCAAAAGATAACAAAGTTAAGAAGAAAAAGCCTAATAATAATATCCACACCGTTTGTACGATCCACCTGGAATTTTTCATAAATATGTATAAAAATATAGAAAACAATGTGCGCTACTTTAAAAAATCTGAAAATCCACCCGTTTTCTCATTTTTAAGCAATTTTTCGCTAATTTTTATTTTATTTTCGGTAGTAAAAAAAGTTAATCATTTGCGTGACAAAATTAGATATTGCAAGTGAGAAGGACATCATATTGATGTCATAGTTATCAGGATTTTTCCAGGTTTATAAATTTAATTTTTTTTTTACAAAAAAAAAAATGATTTCCTCTTGATGTTCCCAGCGAAATGAAATTACAATGCTAACAGTTTCCGCATGTTTCCAGAAGGGCATGAAATTCGATTTGAGTATATACCATAATGGTACTTATGTATTATCCCGGCGATCCTTTCCGCCAAACTTTTTTTTCGCCAATCGTATTTTCGGCAAACTGTTGCCAATCGTATTCCAAACCATCAATAATTTCTTGTGTCCGACATTTATCTTGGCGCAAAAATCGGTCGTCTTGGCGGACCGCCGGATAATACGCAAGTACCATAATAAACATTGAATATGAAGTTATTTATTTTCGGTGGAAGAAGATTAAATATATTGAGTGTAGACATGCTTTCGTCAAATGTTTTTTTCTAGCGCCCGTTGTAATTGCCTCCACAACGGGCTTTGAATTCTACTTAGTTCTGCTATTTGAAATTAAACAAAATAGGTATATGTTATTAACGATTACAAGATGAAGCTTTACGTTGAAAATAGTGCCTGTATCGTTAATAGTTCTACTACAGGGTACTCAAAATAATCCCAATACAATACGGTCAATGCCAGTTTAGAGACAGGTATCTATTTAAAGCATATAATACTATCCTACAGAATAATTAGTTAATAATCCGACGACGATCGTGTGCCTCCCTCAAAAGTTGCACCAAATGTCGCCAGTGCCTTCGACTTTTGCGATAAATTGCCAAATATGGTGAAAAAAAAATGCTTTGAAAAATGAACCGAGGTCGGCCATATTTTCATTATTTGGCGGTAAATCGAAAAATATCTAATGTGATAATATTGAGCTATGACAATTTCGTTGATAATTTTTAAAATTCGTTGCTCGCTCCGTAATTAACCGATTTAGTGTGTTGTGTTTTGTTAAGGCATGGCCGAGGGCTATCTGCCTAGGAGTGGGAGGGCGGTTGCGGAAGTCGGAGGAATTTCTCAGACTGAACCCAAAAGGGATTCTAACGCAATAACGGATTTACATGGAACACAATTGCAAACTGTGATTTCTTAGAGCGTGGAGAATTAATTTTAGACTGCTAACCCTTGAGAGAATAAATTTCTCGCTCTCCGTGTTCGTTCTATACCGTTATGTTGTATATCAGAGGAACTTTTATAAATTTAACTTACCGACATGTTTGAGATGAGTTTATGATTCTGTTTTCCACCCGTCCAGTGTTCTAACTGCCGTAAATATACATCGACTGATGAGAAATTTGTATTTTTTATGTATAGTACCATGTACTCTACTGAAAATGGTGTAAGTAGCATTTACAGTTCTTTCACAGGAGAAAAAAATCAAATACATCGCACTGTATGGGCAGTCATTCGTGAAAACGTATTTTAGAGACATTCGGTTTTTAGAAAGAAAACAAAGTTGGCATACATATTATTAATGTTCTCAAAATATTACTTTCCATTGATAATAGTATCTATATTATTAATAGTTCTTCTACAGGAACACTGAAAAGAATTCAAATGTATTAGAATCTGTGGCATTTGGGAGACACTAATACATTTCTAATACAAGACAATGAGTACAATAAGCGCTTCATGTGATAAGAAAAGTAATAGTTAGCATAAAAATATATAACAAAGCAAAGACAATGTTCTTCATAACAAATTCGCAAAGTGTCGACCTCCATTCCTCAACAATAGCTGCAGTCGAGGGACAATGTTGTGAACAGCACTGTACAGCAGCCTCCGAACTGTCTGAGGAGCATTAGCACTTGCGCTTGGCGGCCGCTACGGGTCCGTCATCTAAATATCCCGTGGCTTCGAACTTTGAAATGATTCTCTTTACAGCTGAATATGTCATAGGACCTTTACAGGTTCGAATACCCTTCTTAGGGTGATAGTATCGCAAAGCTCTAGTAGCAGATTCTCCATTCTCATAGAACAGATTCAATAAGAGTGTCTTTTTTGGTAACGTCAACATGCTGCGATTGCAGATGCATTTGATTCCCTCTTCCATTACAGCTCCTTTTATGCACGATTCTCATGCAGCGTCACAGACATTTTGCTTTACAGCGCCATCTGTTGGCCATTTTTGGAACTTTTTCTTTTTTGAGATTGTAATAAATCCCTCCAAGCATTTGTGTCAATTTTTACCTCTCCACATTATTCCGTCAAATATTAATTTTTAAAATGTGTACTCATTTTCTAATCACACTGTATATATATTTTGTAACAATGTTTATAGCACAAGTTATGGAATAAAATCTCGAATAATGACAAATAAATCTACTGTTGACAGAAAAAAAAGTACCGAATCTGAGATTTTCTCGTATCTGAACGTTCTAAATTCGTCACATTTCGTTCCGAAAGAATTCCGTTCCTTTTAAATAATTGAAAGGCAATCCATAAGGATGATTTTGCACAACTCTACAATGCCTTTAACAAGAGGGAGGGTCTCTGTTTTTTATTTTGCAGATAGTCCCGCAAACTATAGCGTCGGTTCTGCATGAAGACGTTTTCCACTTTCTACACTGTTAAGAAAGTTAAAAAGTATAGATGCTCACAACCGACCCTAGAACTACGTGAATGACTTTTCAGGTCACCCTGTTTATTTAAAATATCAGCAGAATATTTGAATATTTATTTTTTAAGGAATTAGTAAATTAAATCTTTCTGAAATTTATACTGAACTATTATTCTTTTTAAATTTATGAATGCTATAAGACTTACCGTAAGCCGTTAAGTTACTTAACCGTAAGCCATTAAGTTACTTTAACCTTAAAGACTAACCATAAAGCGCAATAGCGCTGCTATACAGCACTATTGCGCTTTTGGAATGTACACCCTCCAAAAGAAGCATTCGAGCAAGAGAGAAAAAAATTATTTATCAAAGAATATGAGTTAGGCTATGCATAAATATGACATTCCATATTTCTATTAAGTTGTGCGTTTTTCAAAAACTCAATTATTTTTCGCAAATCAAAAATAGGAAATTTCTCTCTTGCTCGAATACTTTTATTGGAGGGTGTATGAGGATTTTGATGGATAGCAGTCAAACGGTTAAAATACGAAAGGCAATTGTTGATGCTTATAAATAACTGTGAGGGCCTATCAAATGATACTAGGCTTACCCTGTCTCACGGTTTCAATCAGGCTAACGCAGAAAGTTCTGAAAGATATGTGATGAAGTTTCATTCACTAGTTAATTAATTCTATTTAATAGAATTTTCGAAGCCATGCAATGCCTTTTGATTGATGCGTTTCTATTAACCCCATTATAAATTGCCGCTATGCAAATGTCTTGATTTTAACAGTTTCAGTAAGCTGCAGGCGGCTTTTCTGAAGAAAAAGCCATGGCCCATCAGTACAATAACGATAATTGGTTGAAATTTTAATCTTATTTTCAGGAGGGATGAAGAATGTTAATGCATAAAAATCGTCTTCCAAAGTAGCAGAAAGTTAATTTGAAAAGGGAATTTTTATTGGAATGTGAAATGTGAGATGCACATCCACCAATTAAGTGTACGTGAATAATAATAAAAATCTGGAGTGACTCCACTCGGCTTTCCGAACACTTACGATTAAGATCATTAGCAAGCATTTAAATAAATTTTAATCGATGAATAATTCAAATATATATACCAAATTTAAGTTCAATGGAATGTACCGTTTAAACGCTAGCGCATTTTCAAGAATTTCTCCCCATAGGCCATAATGTAAAAGAAATCTTTGTCGTAGCCCTGTAGAAAAACTATAAGTCCTATACACACCAAAATCAATACCGGTCTTGCGATGGTGGTTTATAACATATATACACTTTTTGAGCTCAATCGGAAGTACCGTTTAAACGCTAGCGCATTTTCAAGAATTTCTCCCTATAGGCCATAATGTAAAAGAAATCTTTGTCGTAGCCCTGTAGAAAAACTATAAGTCCTATTCACACCAAAATCAATACCGGTCTTGCGACGGTAGTTTATAACATATATACCCAATTTGAGCTCAATCGCATGCCTCGTTCAGAAGCTATCGTGTTCACACACACACACACACACACACACACACACACACACACATACATACATACATCTCGTAAAAATAGCATAAATGAATTCAGAAGACCCCAAAACGTGTAAATACACCAAAATCTCGAATTCGAATTTTTTCATGATTACAATACTTTCCTTACATGGTACATGTTCGGAAAGTAAAAATGAAGAATTTTTTCTTTGCTATCGTTAATTTGTAGTGGAAATTTGATAATACTTCAATTTTTTTAGAGTAAAAAAAACCTTCTGATTGATTATCTGAGAATTTAATATTTAAAGTATAGAGTATTCATAATTGAGAGAACTTCCCTATACAGGGAAAAAAATACTGGTCTGAATGCTACCAAATTTACAGAAAACCTTAATGAGACCGTGGAAAAGAGATTTGTTTGGAAAAAAAAAATCTAGTTAAAAAATCTCCACCAGGTGTCGTTTTACAACGTTATAACTGATGATGTGCAAATTTCCCTACCGCGAAGAGGTATAAAACTTCACATCCTTGTGCTTTCTTTGCTTGAGAATGGTTATTTTGTTGTTTCGTTCACACTGAAATTTATGGAAACGTCTCTAGTTGGTGACTTTTTGAACTAATTTTAGGCGTAAATACGTCTTTAAATTTGTTTTCATAGTGGGAGGCAATTCAGAAAACTGATGATAACAAAATCGGGGAATGCAGTTTGATGTCGCAGCTACATATTTTTCATCTACATGCAAAATTTAATTACACCACTCGATAGCTAGAGTATAAAAAAATTCGTTAGGCTGAATGAGGACTGTGACGCATCGCTTGCAGAAGGGGGGGGGGGGAAGCGCCAGGATTTAGAAGTCGTTTCGCTGCTTCACATGATGTCCGATTAGCATAAATTTTGACTCGCAGAAGCTAGAACGTTCGTTTGAGTCTCAATCGTCAGCTCTGGTCAAACTGTCGTTTGCGTATGTAGAACATTAGTGTGAGATAGTAGGGTTGTGACAAAAATTTTTTTTTTGCCTGAAGAGGATATTAATCAACTTTTAAATACAGATTCAGAAAACGACAATTATTTTTTACAATTCATTAAACTTGTGACTCTTGTGACTTGTGACTCATGTACTTTTAGCACAGTCAAAAGTTATTTTTCGAATTAAATTTCAAATTCAAATATTTTAGATGTTTTGCATTTTTGGTACAGTTTTTCTACCCCTTTCATCCCTCATTTGAGATAAATATTTGCATGTGTTACATCTACAATGGATCTATCAGCATTCCGGCAAGTTACAAAGCGTTTCGTGGCTGCAGATCCTTTTAATTTGTAAACACCATTCATCAGTTTCTGCCGGATCTCAGGAAAACTGAGATTCCAGCCTTGTTACGAAGATGAAAGCTCACACTATTCTTCTCCATTTAATTACAGGGTTCCCACCAGTTTTTTTAAGGAATTCTCTACATAACTCACACAGAAATCGAAAATCCTCTTGCCAGCCTGGATTTGGAACAGTAATCATTTCCCTTTCTGGCTTGTAGTACTGCTGCAAGACATCGTATTTTCTTATCACTTCGTCCACGAATTCGTTTAATGTTGGTTGTGTGGAAGACTTCGAAATAAAGAGCTCTAATGTGTGTTTCACGATTCTATCAAGAATATGCCAGCCAATGTACTGTGGTGATCAAATTCCTCTGTAACCACTGCAACTTTTAATTTTTAGCAATTACTTTGATTTGTCCAGTTTTTACTGCTGTTCTGTCACATCAATCATTTTGAAGTTCTTCCATGCATCAAATTGATTCAGTAATTTATTTAGTGCGTTGAAAATGTTCTGCGATGACTCGTTTTCACATTTTACTTCACCTAATTTAATTTCTATAAGTGAACTGTTCAAGATTACTACTTGTGTGATAATCGTGATTTGCAATTTGTTTGCTGTGGAAGTAAAGGCAAAAATGCTTCTCCTCTTGCAGAATACATTTTACTTGACGCTTCGCATCTTTTTATCACAAACCCACCAAACTCTGTGAGGGTATTGAAATACTGATTCTATCTTCGCGTAGACAGGCGTAAACTTCAGGAAAGGCAGTGTTTAAACACATAGTTTGGTCACTTACGTAGCTCCTTGTGATGTTGAAAATTGGGCGACTCCTTTTCTTTTGTCATTTTCAATTTCATCTGATTGAGATATAGATGTTGTTCAGGAAGATTTTATTGCTACCATCTGATGATATACCATCTACGTCAGTGGCAGAGGATGGATGATTCTGATTGGGAAGCATATTTTTTTATATTGCTTTAGAAGAATGAGTAGACGATTGTTGAGAAACTGTGCTTGTTACATGATCTAATTTTACCTTGTATTTTATTGTACCTCATATAATTCTTTATCTTCTTGGCATAACCAATTTCCATGTGTTTTTTATATGCCAGATATCTTTTCTGTTTCATGTTCAAATGAATGCTATTTCTTCTATTTTTTTCAAAAGAATGCGTACGCCAGTTCATAACAACAAAATTTAAAGGATCGTGCTAGCAATGGAAACAAGAAGGTCCACTTAAGTGGACCGCTGGAATGAAGTAGTTAATTATACAAATAGTATGGGTTCCAATCTTTGTATTTTACAATTCGAGAATGACTTGTTAACTTTAATAAATTTATAGCTACCTCATCAATTTTAAATTTCAAATGAGATTGACATAACTTTTACAGGAGTATTTTAGAACTGTATTAGATGTCAGATCATCAGGTTGAAAGATTGAGTATAAAACGAAATACTCACAAAGAGATAAATAGTTACTATGCGAATTTCAAGAAATTTAATCATCATATATAACATCCTCAAAATTATCAAGATAACACTGTATAAGGAGAACATTTTTAAAGATTTCTATTGAATGTTGAATTTTGAATGGCAACATAGAAAAACAGATGTCCATTCAAAATAAGAAAGGAACAACGAAAAATAAAAGATGGAAGGACATCGCATATAAGGAGAACATTGGTGTTAACTTTCAAGCTGTACCCACAGACAATTAATATGGAAATGTATGTCTGTTGTATTTAAACATCATAGTTTCTGCCAAAGTTAAATGGAACTGCCTTCAGTCGTTGAGAATTCTGAGCCAGTATTGACCATTTTGCGCATTTAGTGCAACGCTGTTCCCCACAGAAACATTCAGTGACAAGCAAGAAAGAAACACTAGTCAAAGAAGTTCTTTTTTTAATGATGAAAACAGAAAGGTTGAAAATGCTTGCTAAACACGAATTCAAGATAAAAATGCGTAGAAGTATATATAGAATGAGCGATCTCTTATAAAATAACAGCCTTACTGATCGCCCTTTACTAGGGATGGACGCGAGACGCGAGAATTCTCGCATTGTCTCGCGTTCTCGCATTGTCCCGCGAGACGAGACGCGAGACGAGACAGGCATTTTTTTTGCGAGACGAGACGCGAGACGAGAAAAAAAATATTTTGCGGGACGAGACGCGAGACGAGACAGAGTCTTGTCTCGCGCGAGATTTCTCGCGAGAATTCTCGCATTTTCTTCCGTCTCGCATAAATACAATCTGAAAAGCGACAATTTGCCTGAAGCCTCTACCGTTTAACTTGCGTCTCTTTTGTTTTCGGTCCTGGTATAACTATCAGCACTCTACAATACGCACAAACACGAAACATTTAAAATTAGAAGAGACGAGAGATATACAAAACACACAAAGGAGAGGATAAAGTAAGAGGCGGAAAAAAAAGAAAACAGAGAAGAGTTGAAAGAAAAATAATAAGTAAATAGGAAAGGCGGTACGGTATGTTCAAATCTGACCACTTTTAGACGGGGCCCGGGGCATTAAGTTTGGGGCCCCTCTTACTGTCCCCTTTTTTACGCATTAAGCCCCTTTACTGAGCCTACCTTTTTTAAGCATTTTAACCCAGTTTTGACCGCTGTTGTACTCGAAAATTGCATTAACTGTAGTTTAGTATTTAAGTTAACTGTAGTTTTTGTACTTTAATCAAACCGTATTTATCACCCCAAAAAAATATCTCTAACTTGATCTAGTGATAGACAATTAGGTAATACCTATATTATAGAGGAAATTCAGTTTTTTCCCCACAATTACTATTTCAGTACATATGAATTCATAATTTAGATAATCGGGATATATATGGGCCCCCTTTTTCTTCAGGGGCACCGGACTACCGCCCCCCCCCTTGCACCTGTGATAATCGGGTTTCGGGTATATCAGAGGGAGATTAGAAGTAGAGCAACTTGCATTCGCATTAATGCTTAGTCTGAGTAGGTTGAAATATGGTTGAATATCCTTGGTTGAAATATCCTTGTACCGATATTATCCTCAAACTTTCCCGCACGTTGCGGCGCGCGTAGGGGGGGGGGGGACGCCCACCCTGGTGACAACTTTCTAGGGGCGGTTAAATCCCTATCGTTGGCCTATTTTAAAGAGATTTAAATGACATTTTTTATTCTTATATATTAATATCGGACGGAAAGAAATGCAAGCAATTTTTTTAAAACTATTTCTCTTTTCGTTTATATTATCATGTTTTCCCTTCCTTCGGCTTGCAAAACTTCAGAGTGTGACACATTTTCGTGTAAAAATCTCTCTATTCTAAAAAAAAGTAAAGGCCGCAGTCGCGCGCTGTCAAAAGCTTGTTAGCGTATCTCCTCCTAAACCGCGGGGATTTGAGTTTCGACTAAGGTGCCCACAGATTCGAAAAATTCCGAGGAACCTGCTAAGCTGATTTAAATTTAGAAAATCGAATTATTTTAGAAGATATTAATAAAAAACTGAAAAAATAAACCGAAATGGTTGCCAGATTTGGCATAAAATCATTCATTCCTTTGCAACAAAGCGTTTTCAAGTATCTAGTATCGCGTGAAATTTACAAACATGAGTTAGAATTACGCCCATTTTACGCCAAAATAAAACTATATGAAATAAGTAACTCAAATACACAAAGTTGACAATTTTCCAATAGTAAGTTCGCTTAGACAACAGGAGTTTAGAATTAGCGATTATTCGTTTTTCCAAAACAGAATAACTAATATCTTGAAAATGAAAAATAATTAAAATGCAGATTATTTTAAAGCCGGTTCGGTCCAGCTGGATTATTTGCTACCAGTAGAAATATTTGGTGGCGTTAACTATGCCATTATAGCAGTTATAATACACTTTGGATATTTGCTAGCGCTACGAGATGGTATAATTCGTGGTGCTAAGTACGCCAATCTGCAAACGATTATGTAAATGAAAATATGGATAACGGTTTTCCGGTAACCTTAAATGAACAGTAATTATAGGTTGTGAGCATGTGTAAATCGCCAAATAATGAAAAGTCGCCATTGGTGTCAAGCTATCCTATCTGTTCCGTAGCTTTTATTAACTTTACATGTACGCAACTCGCCAAATAATGAAATATCGCGATGGGTGGCAAATTCGCAAGGTGTCCAATAGGTTTTACATTATTAAAAATACAGCTGAAACAGATGTTCTGATTTTATTACGCTTTAGCTCCTAATTAATATAACTTTTGAATGGCAACATTAAATTTCATTGTGTTTCTGAGGAGTGCAAATAATTTTTCCAGCGATTATAAGTGGAGTCCGCACTCCAGGTAGAGTATAGCTCAGGACCCGTACAACACGGATTCCCATAACAAAATATCTTTCCTGTTATGAGGGGGTGTGGTCTACAGTAGTGTGAAGTTTAAATTTTTATGTACCAATGAACATGCAAGAACCAAGCAATGTGTAGCTCAGTAACATTCTATCTGATCCAATCTTCGGGTTTTGTCTGTTGAAATTATGTCTTTTTATACGAATAAGCCTTATTAGGGCCGAATGCCGAATACGAAAAGCGATCGTAGCGAGTCTGGGGGCCTTGGCCCCTAGTGATACAAAAAAAAAAAAAAATCACTTCACCAAAAGCTATAGAGGCAATGGGGCTACTGTGCACTTAAAAATCAGGCCACTGACGTTGAAAAATTATCGGAATGTCCATTTTCAATAGAGATAAATACAAAATACATGAATATACCTCTGTTTGCGCCCTTTCGGATGCCCACTCCTTTACACTTTTTATTCCCCCCCCCACACACACACACACGTATACTCACATTCATTTGAAAAAATAAACCCATTTAATGTTGTGCGGTTTTTCTCTTTCCACTGCTTTGTCACTGGTTCTTCAAAAACTGTACTATGTACTTTTATCAACAGTCACCCAGTATTCATCATGTCCAGTGGCATATGCAAGGGGGGGAGGGTTTGAGGGTTCACCCATCCCCCCTTGTCAAAATTTTTTTAACAAAATGTCCACAAATTTTCAATTTTTAGCTTAAATATTACGTTACACAATATTACATTTATACACATTTAATTTATACACATTTATACATTTACACACATTTATTTTAGCTTAAATATTACATTTTAACACAAAGTTATGTCTATAACCCCCCTCCCCCTCTTGAAGGAAGTCTGCGTATGCCACTGATCATGTCAAGAAAGAAGAAAAAAAAAAATAATAAACACAAAAATTGTCTTTCAAAATGAGCAAAAGCGCTATACTTATAAAGAAATATTGTAAAATACTACTATATGTATAAGATCTTTTCCTGTTTTAAAACTTCACGCTATGAGATGAGGAACAACCCTCGCAGAATTTCTCTTTATCCTTAACGCTTCCTCCAGTCATTTAAAAAGACAAACTTTGAACACAGGACTGGGGCCGAAAGGAAACGCATGCTTTGTGTTGAGATGCCAAAGCTTTTTTTTTTTTTTTTTTTTTTTTTTTTTTTACGCAGAAAAAATGGGTATATCATACCCATTCGTATATCAGACATCGGAGGGTCCCTACTACAGAGTTCCAGTTAAAACAGAAATGTCGGGAGAGAGATGTCCCGAGGACATAATTGCCCGGTGTCTTTTGGATTTGCCGACACGATGGATGACCTCTCACTCCAGAACAGAATGGACCTACGGAGGGCGAACTATCTCAGCACGTGGAAGTAGGTGGGCTATCACCGGAAGAATTTTTTCCCCTCAACAATAGGACAGATCCGAACAGATTGCGAGATAAGGCGCCAGAGCGGTGACAAGTTGCAAGATGACCGCTGCTTTCACAATTGACATGAAGACTTCCGTTCGCTATTCCACCCACAAACAACTATTGAGTGACCGTTTTTTTTTCCCGGAAAAAATACAAGGGTGAGGAATTAATGTATCGAGAATTTCGCTAATGATCGGTTTCCACACAAAAAATAAAGTATGTGGATTCTGGACACTGGAAAAGACACCGATATATGGTTATTTTCTATCATCCTCCAAAGGTATGGGGGGGGGGCTCGAGCCCCAAAGCCGCCCCCCATTTCGTACGTCACTGCAGAAGCGTAACCATGGAGTGGGATATCGGGATATACCTCCCTGCGAAACTTTCAAAATTAGTTATTAAGAGCTTTCAGATTTTTGTCGTCAATAAGAAATTAAGTTTATCAATGCAAAATTGTATCTTATACAACCCCCTCGACAAAATTTTCTGGCTGCGCTCTTGCCTCATTGACTAGCATATAACGACCATGTTACATCCTATGTCACTATTAAAAGTCGCGTTTTTTCCGCTCACCATTGGGGAATAACACTCAACATACAACATGGTAAGATGACTGAATTGTGAGGGTCTCTGTGAAGGTTCTGAAGGCAGGTTTCTATCCTGCCGTGCGGCTATCGAAGTTTTGGGCGGTTTTCTCCAGATGTAACGTGAATACGCGTTAGAGGTCCTCCTCCCATTGCACCCCTTCTAAGCAGATAGCTCTTTCGTAGCTTTACCTTAACACAAAACAACACAGAAACATTAATAAATCATCAATATAGCTATTATGTGTTCATGATGTAAGTAGTATTATTCCTTATAAAAGCGTTTTTAGCCATTAATAGAGCACTTGGTTTGTAACAACAAGGTATTTTTAATTTCATATACTGAAGTATTTAATGGATTTTACATGAATTCCAGCTGGAATATAACATTTATTTTTATTTTTAATTTGGGTTTTTATACAAATAATTATCGAATCATTTGTATAATGAATGTAAAATAATGTGAACTCTGATTATTGCACAAGTAAAAGAAAAAGACGACCAACAAATATTAAAATATTTTGCAAGAGGGACTCAAACCATTGGTTTTTGGCAAAGACATTAGAATATACTCGTTCTAGTATATTCTAATGTCTTTGGTTTTTGGAGGGGGGGGGGAATAAAGGACAAAGTGTCAATTTAAGTTGGCTAATTTTGAGTTTTACGATATGCGAGAAAAAGTAGAGCGTGTTAATTGGCATTTGGACCTTTGTATGCCATGCCATTCCTAATTTAGATCCTCATTAAAAGGAAAAAGAAATTTCCGAGCATTGACTTACTCTAGAAAAGTGTGGTTCAGCTCCATATATTTACTATGCTCAGTGGCGTGCACAAATGGTGTGGGGGTGAGGATTCAGTCCCTCCCCCTTTGTCCATGCATTTTTAACATAAAGTCCGTACAGTTTTAATTTTAAACATATAGATTATGGCTTTTATTTAACCAAAAGATTACTTCCATTCCCCCCTTCTCTTAAAGAAAGTCGGTGTACACCACTGATTATGCATCTGCACATTATTTGTAAGTACATAAAATATTTGTAAGTAATAATTACAACAAAAAGAAAAAACTGACATTTGCTTTAAATTACCTAAGTGATATGATAATTTTAAGAAATAAGAGGGCCCCCCCCAAAAGGGATGCTTGCTTCAGAGTGGCTTTTTGAGGCCCAGATCATGTTTTTCTAGAATACAAATAAAGGGAACACAAGGTCATTAGTTAAAGAACTTTGGTTCTAGAAATACTGGTATATAAATTTAACTTTTCATAATCAGCTGTACGTATCGTAATACAGCGGATCTGTTGGTGAGCTGTTAGCTATTTTGTAAACAGTAAGCAACTTTTTTGTTTTCTGCTTAAACAGTGTTAGGTGATCCGTTTTGAATAGTAAATGTACAAATCTAAAACGTTATAAAAGATAAAAAATCCAAGTGGTTGAAGAAATAGTTGTATGGATTTTGAGGCCCCTACATGTGGGGGCCCCGGGCATTCGCCCTGCCATGCCACCCTATTTTTACGGCACTGTCTTTCGCCATAAGCCAAGCTATGCGAACGCAAATGAATGATCTACTGGAGTGATTGCGCAAATCCAACGCTCACAAGTCCTTTCTGTTGTCTCTTCTTTTTGATAGTGTAAATCACTTATCGGCAAACCCTGGCCCGCGGCCGGATGTGGCCCTCCAGGGTATTTTATCCAGCAAGTGGAAGATTTCAAATTTCCATAGACCAATGGTCCCCAACCCCCTGTCCGCGGATCAAATGGTACCGGGTTGCTCAAGAAAAATTACATTATTTCCATTTTATTTTCTGTCGTGCATTTCTCTGGAGGTCTCTAGTTTCTTGGGTTTGTGCTAATTTATACAGAACAGATTATGTAACAGAAAAAAATCTCATGACTATTTTACATTATTTTCCTGCTTATTAAATATTTCAAGACTATGAATTAAAATTCCAGTCTTTTAAATCCCTATTGCCATTTCCAACAACCTACTGTGTGAAGCGGGATTTTCTGCACTGACAAGAACCAAAATAACAGAATAAAGGAATGAATTGTACATAAGCAACACACTTTGGGTGTCATTGCTTCTTACCTCCAGATCTAACCAACTCGTTGCAAAGAAATAAGCTCAGTGTTCTCATTCATTTAGCGTCCTAGTGAGATAAAATCTTAAATCATTTTACATTCATTTTTTGTGAAACTGTATATATTTTGAAGGTATGTTTAAGCACAATTAAATTAAAACAATAGGCGTACTCCCTCCCCTGACCAGTCCGCGGTAAAATTATTATCAAACGCTGACCAGGTCGCGGCGATAAAAAGGTTGGACAGCACCGCCATAGGCAATCAATATAAACCAAATCAAAATCCCACTTATACGGTCCGTGACGTCCCTAACATCCTAAATTTTGGCTCGCAACCTTCCAAAGGTTGCCCGTACCCGGTGTAAATGAACGGGTTAAACCCGGGTTCCCCCGAATAAATATGAAACCCATATCTCATACACTAAAACGGGTGGGGGGATAAGTAAGCTTCACTTTAATTATTCACCATTCCGCTCACTATAATTATTCACTATTCCGTACATTGGGGCCGTTTAATTAGATCAAAATTTTATTTGCCCAACATGTGTCCCTGAGTTCTGCAACATATCTGACAAAATTCAAAGCTTTATATATTTTCAAAAGCAAATGAAACTCCCATCAACCATAAATATTACATTTACGCAGTTACGCAAATAAATAAATTTTCGGTGTCATGTCACATTATATATACGGATTAAATCCGAATTTTTATCATTTCAAATAACTATATGAGTTAATATGGTAACTAATATATGTACTAATATGGCAATATGCAACTAATTGCTATTGTTAATATTAATTTTCAATAACTAGTATTAATGTTACTAAAAATATGGTAAAAATTCGCAGTCCTTAATTTTGCGAGACTCGCGAGACGTCTCGCGCGAGACGCGAGACGAGACAGGCAATTTCTGTGCGAGACGCGAGACGAGACAAAGTGGTTGCGAGACGAGACGAGACGCGAGACGAGACAGAGGTTTACCACTGCGAGACGAGACGAGACGGCCCTATTTCTCGTCTCGCGCGTCTCGCGTCCATCCCTACCCTTTACCCTTTAAAGTTTTTCTGAATCCTCCACTGATTGTAGCTTGGTCTCACTTGGTAATAACAACTTCTAAATTCTGCTGCATGGGAAACACTTTCTATGTTAAGTCCTTTTTAACTATTTATGCTTTTAATATTAAATATTTCCTAAGAATATAAACAAAAGGTTTACAAATACTTTTGAATGACATTTTATATTAATTTAAAAAATCTTTTCAGTTTTAATAAATGCGTTATTTATAGCGCCAAATGATTTAGTCATTTTCTAGGTAGCAATTTTTAGGTATTTTCTTCCTGTTTCTCACAAAAAGGCTATTGTTCTGCCAGTTATTCTCACGTAGAATAAAACGCCCATTTGATGGAAGTGTTTCTAGCATAAATTATGAATATATTTTTCACACATTAATTATTATCTTTTTTATATTTCCCGTGATTGTATTTATTTTACTTTATTTTTAATGATTGCAAGAAAATCGTTCTACCTTTTAAACTGTCCTGCATTCACTGTAATATCATTATTGTACATCCGTATTTCTAAGATAAGGTCTTTAGTTTTTTCCTCAAATCTAAGATGAGTAGAGCGAAAAAATTCCCAGTTCTCCTTCCCTTTTCAGCTTTGAGGAAAAATTGGATAAAAACCAAGGACGCTAGGAAATGAAAGTCATTTCCCCTTTTAGAAAAATTCTGAGTGAAGTAAAACTGCCGTTCTGTGAAAGAAAATTGAATGGGCATTTTCTCACACATGCGTCTATTTAATTTACGAATATGTGTAATAAACGTTAACAGATACCTTGCGAGTTAATTAAATACCTTAAAATTATGCTTTCAAAAAATGTACACCTCATGACTTAAGTGGAACAATAATTTGTTTTTTCTTCCTAATGGCAGGGAGAGCGGCCTACTTGAAGATTGACCACAACGAGGACAGCAGATGTTGGTCATTTCATAACGGGGGTGCCTATTAGTTCGATAAACATTACCCCCTATGAGTGGTTTTCTAATTTTCAAGGTGAGAGACCTAGCATGTGAAATCAGTATCCCCAGAGGTATCGGTTGAACACGGAGGACATTGGAGCCACGACAGATTTTACATGCACCAGCTTTCATTAGTGTACAGTCCCACAGCAGTCCAGCAGAGAGAGAAGTTCACCCTCCCAATCACTGCCCAAGTCCGTGCTGCTTCATTTTCCTTGTTCTTACGGGAAGATTTTAGGGGCTAGACCACTGCGGGACAGTGGAATAAAAATAATAAGATGAATAAATTGAGACATATACTCTCAACGTCTGTCAAATTTTATCAAATAAGTAAATTTTTTTAATGTTCTGTACCACAATTACATCCACTTCAACCGTTTTTAAGAGAGACACAAACGTTGAAGCTCAGAAGAGGAATAGACAAGCATGCAAACCATTTGCTTACGCTTGAAACGACCCGATATTACAATTTTTTAAAAATTCCACGCAATTCATACATATAATTCTTTTTTCATTTATTAAGATCTGATGTAGCTTCTTATGGTATTTATGATATTCAATGTTAACATAATGATTGAAAATTTACATCATAAAAAACCTCAAACCAGAAAAATGCTTCTACTCAATTTACTCATTTAACTTTTCTTCTAATAACATGCTGCAACTTGAAAAAAGTTAAAAATTGTTTTCCCCAAATTCAGGAGAGAGCCCCAGTTTCGGGAATAAAAGCACAAATTTTACAGTACGTGCATTTCCACAGAGTAAAAAATTATTTCTGTTCTCTGGACATAAGCGATAAAAGTCCAGGAAAATATCCAGACATTCCAGACAGTAAGAGCAAAAACTTATTTTTGATGTTTTCCATTCAGCTTATAAAACATTTCACTTAGAGATAAGGAGTTTGTACTACCTAGAAATAAAGAAAAAATAACTTGAAAAATGTATATGGGATGAAAAATGTTTTATTTATAAAACACACATATATCATCCTTATGGGGTAGCTAGAGCAGTAGTTTAAGAGACCTTATTTTTTATCGAATCAAAACATAAGCAACATCATTAAAAGCATGCCTAAAAGGCTTATAAATGAATCAATTTCGAATGAAAATATTTGTAGCCGAAGAACAAAAGAAAAAAAGCGTTTCTTTAGTTTTCAAAAATGGTACAATAATTCAGTAAAGCTGGTAAATAAACGATTTCCACTTCACAAAGCAGGTAAGATCATAGTTGGGTTTTGAAATAAAGTGTATTGTGATTTTCTTATGCATCGTATTAATAACTAGAAAGTTATCTTAAGTACGACACTTTTTGTTTTGGATGGAGAATTTATATCCATAGATATATAGAACAACGGGATGGATTGCCCAACGCTGAGAAAGTGCAGCCATTGCAATTATCGTTCTCCTTAACTACCACCAATATGGCAGTCGTTCGAATCCCCAATCGCGTGCCACAGAGGCAAAAAAAAAAAAAAAAAAAAAAAAAAAAAACTTTTACTGAGCACCAGGGGCGTAGCCAGGAGGGATATCGGGATATATCCCCCCCGAAGTTTTTGAATTAGTGATGAAATTCCGTCTATTTATACACATATAAGTTCATATCCCCACCCCGAAAAATTTTCCAGGCGCATATCCCCCCCCCAAAAAATTTTCCTGGCTACGCGCCTGCTGAGCACAGTTGGCTGTGCGGCCGCATGTCTTACCACAATGCACCCTCCCCACGAAAAAGGAAGCAACATTTTGCAATATCTTAAAAATTTTTCACATTTTTGAAACGAAACCCGACATTTGTGGGTTTAGTCAAATTATTATCTATCACGTTACCGAAATTCCGTTCAATTCATTTGATGTATGCGCGATCAAATATTTACACAATACAATTTTTACCAAATCTCAATTATATTCAAGAGTTTGAAAACAATCGACACCTATACAGTTTAATTTGAGTGACAACCTTTCATGTTACCCAATTTCATTTCATTTGCTTTAGCTATTTTTCCGTAATGATGCATGAACTAAAGAATAGTCACGGATAGAAGGACAGAATGACATATTTTCTCTAAATATCGGTACGGATTACCAAATACTTGAAAGAGATAGAAATGACAAAATTTTTTAAATGTTAAACTATGTACACGACAAAATTTTTATTTTATTTATATAGTTAGATATTAAGTGCATCTATTTCTTTAAACTAATGAAGTATTTTAGTTATGGTGACTTATTATTTTGTCTTCTTTTGTTTATATAGATGTAACTACTCAAAATTACAATAGACAAGGGAGTTTTATTGCCCCTCCTAACGAAATGAAACATATCAAGATCATCTCCGCTGAGGAAATGAAAGAGTTAACTATCTACACTCAGAAAAGATGAATAGTGGATCAATAACGCTGATATATTTTTCAAGGATCCTCAAAGAAGTGGGTCAAATTGATAAGCTCCCCTGAAACTGAAACTAAAAGAAAAGAGTTCATTTCTTCGTTTGATATAAAAGTTCTTCAACTCAAATAAAGGGACCTCCTTTACAAGAAATTAAGTTTGAGAGTAACTTGTCCATCAGTATTGAAAATATATGAGTTTTTCATTTTTTCGTTCGGTATGTGTCAAATATAAAACAGTAGCGCCTGAGAATAAAGTGTATGTTCCCATTTTTTTATTAATTGCATAGCTTTTTAAAATACTCTGGATATCAAGGCTCAGAGAGAAAACAAACAAACAATTCCAAAGCTCCCTCCTCTCATTTCTCAAAGTCACAGTGTTTATATAAGCTTTAACGGTCACCTAGAGTAACTCAAAAACAGCTACAACTATCGTCCTCTGTATAAAGGGCGTTGTTACAACTCCTTACCGGATTTTTTTGTATTCACTTCTGGTGATATGTTTCGGATGTTTGCATAATTTTGATTTTCTGTCTTTTTATGAGTAAATTAACACATACATATATGCAACACGACTGCTTTAACAGAAATGTTTAGACAATATTTTTCGTAAGGTGAAATAACTTTCCTGAATGCTAAATATATTTGGAGAATATTGATAATTTACTTTCTCTTTTAAACAGTGAATAAATATTACAAATCATGTTTATATTATGAAATATAATGCCTTTTCCTTTAACTAAAACACTGAAACAAAACTGTTTTTCTGAAACACAAGATCAATTAAGGACATTACAACTCTTCTCAAACCTTGCGCACATGGCGAAAATCGGAGGATGCCAACCGGTTTCGCGGAAGGTTATGGTTAATAATGTTTCTGTTAAAAATATTTATGATTATCATTGTAGTCGTATTGTTGAAGATGTTCCCCTGAGCTTTCTTTGCCTGTAAAACTTTTTTTCCTGCATAAAGAGTTAAAATGCAGTGAAATACATTTTCATTGCACATTTCCCTTCACTGCAAAATCTCAGTTAATATTTTAGGTCATTTTTTACAAACAAGAATTTTGCTCTTTAGATTGCCTTTTGAATTTTAATTGACAGATTATTATAAAAATGACTTTTTTTTAAATTAACCATTGAACTGAAGATATTCCATTATTTTTTTCTTGACTTTAAAATTCCTTTTTAGGATGAAAAACATATGATGCAATGAAATGCAGTCTTGTCACCACATGCATTTACAGTACTGTAGGGTTATGACTAAATATTTGTTTTCAAAATTTTGTATCTTATTTGGTTGCAAAGGATGAACTTTTGCAATCAGGTTGCTAAGCAACTATTTTTGAAGATGGATCTAAAAAGAACCCTCCCGCAAAAATCATTTTGTTTCAGGGTGTGTCCACGGGAACCATATGGTGTTCAAGATCAGTGTGACTGATATTTGAATTGTATTTTCTGTATTGTCAGATTTTGTAGATCGAGATTAGTACTATAATGAATATTATTATAAGTCATGTGAAGCAATTAAGGAAAAATTCGGAATCGTGGATCCAACAAAAAGACGAGATATACCTAAAATTGAAACACTTGGCCCTTTTAATCTTGCTACTTCTGGAAACAGCATCAGATAAGAAAGAATGGATGAATTCTGATAAGTGGTGAGCTTACCATAAATTTATCTTCCCTGTTTTAGCAAAACAAACAGTTTATGTCAGAAGTAGATAAAGTGATTATAGAGAATGAACGAAAAAAAAAATTGAAAGAATAAACAGCATACATTTCAACATGATACAGACAAATATATTTTGCATATGTAAATATTTTATGTTCAGAAGATAAAGAATTATCCAAAGTATAATTAAATACAAGATGAAATTAGATATGTAACAGTCATAGTTTTCTCACAATCGCCCATTCATCCCTCTAAGGTAATACGAATAAAATATGTTTCCCAATCAGAACCAACACGTCTCAGCCACTGATGGTAGATGACATATGAGCAGAGGGTACTAATGAAATCTTTTTCGAAAGATCTGTATCTGAATCAGATGAAAGTGATAATGACAAAAGGAAACGGTTGCCCGATTTTCAACATCACAAGAAGCAAGTTGGTGAGAAAACAATGTGTTTCAACACTGCCTTTTAGCTGTAGTTTTACGCCAGTCTACCCGAGAATGAATGAGTATTTCAACGCCATCACAGTCAGATGTGGCGAGTTTGTGATAAGAGTTGCGAAGTGTAAAATAAAATGTATTCTGCAAGAAAAGAAACATTTCTGACTTCACTTCCACTGTGAGCAAATTGCAAATCGCGAGTATCAAATGGTAATCATGAACAATTTACTTAAAGAAATTAAATTAGGTGGAGACAAATTGAAAATGGATACCACGGAACATGTTCAACGCACTGCGAAGTTTTCTGAATGAATTCGAGGCACGGAAGAACATTCAAAAAGAATTATGTGACACAACAGCGGTGAAAAGCTGGACAAGCCAATGGAATATTTTAAAAACTAAAAATTTCGATGGTTACAAGGGGATTTAATCACCACAGTACATTGGCTGCTACATCATATTCTTGGCAGAATCTTTAAACATATTTAGAGCTTTGTGTTCGAAGACTTCCATCGAGCCAACTTGAAACGAATTTGTTGGACAAAGTGATAAAACAATATGAATGGTCTGCAGCAGTCCTACAAGCCAGAAGGATATATGATTACTCCTTCAACTCCATGTTAGCGAGATGATTTGTCAATTTCTGTATAGTTATGTAGAGAACTTGATTTCCTTAAAGAAACTGGCGGAAACCCTTTAACTATAGGTATGATTATTGTCTTTCACAATGCAAGACGAATTCACGGTGCCAATATCAATTATTCGTACTTCTTCATTCATAAATAAAGAATATCACTGGAATAGTGTGACTTTCATCTCGACAACACGGCTGGAATCTCTGTTTTTCTACCAAATTTTAACACAGAGATTCACCTGAAATTGATGAATGTATTTCCGAATAAAATTGTGCTGGCAGCACCATGAAACGCTTTGTAACTAGCTAATTGGCTGAAAGATCCTTTGAAGATTAACACATGCAAATATTTTTCCGGATGTGGGTTAAAGAGGTGGAAAACGTAACCACAAATAAAAAGCAAAACCTATAATATTTGAATGTGAAATTTATTTCAACAAATAAGTTTTGAGTAGGCTAAAATTACTTGAGTTACAACGTGCGCTGTCATTGTACGAACATTTTTTGTTTTTGGAATTGAACAAAATAATTGTCATTTTCTGAATCTGTGTATAAAAGTTCATATTAAATTTTATCAAAAGGTCTTTTCAGAAAAAAATTCTCATAAGCCTAATGCGCAGGATTGTTTGTTTTTTGATCTTTTGTACAACGTGTTGTCTCCCGAATAAATTTTGCTATATATCTCTGGTGCTTCTTGGTGTTGTTTTTTGGATGGCCAGCAGTGTATTTATTATGGAACAAATCGTAAAAGTGAAGCTATGAATGACTACACAAATGGAAAGAACATTAAAAAAACTGATAAAAGGTTTTGTGTGAAAATAGTTTGTAAAGAATGCTTAAAAAAAAACGAGATGAAAAGGGTACCACTAAGTGACTAAGAAGATGTTGCACGAAAAATATGAAACATAGGATAAAACTATATTGCTGGAGATCGCTGAAAGGAAATATTCATATAACACATTAAAGGCTATTTCAATTCATTCTGATGTCGTTCGTGCTGATTTTCTGTATTATAACTCACACAAGAGGGATCCAATCGAAGCAACTACATCGATGCCAACGAAGCCCTTTACAATTCATATGAGAAAAATCTCGTCACGTTAAAAAATGCGTAAAAAAAAGGAAAAGTTCCATATTAAATTTTCTAAATGCATCTATAACGGTTTAATCTTATAAATTCTTACTGTAAAATCGTACAGTTATATCGTGCTCACCGAACAAGCCTAACTAAATGGGTTGTTACGACAATTACTAATTCCTGTGAACAAAATTTTTTATATGAAGATATTTCTCGATAATAGTATATATGAGATATTTCAGACGTGCTCATTTAACCAAAGAGTTTACTATATAAATATGGTGCCGTGGTTTCTAATTTGCTTTCTCGAACATCTTTATTAAAGTACTTATGATTCAAAAATATTTTTCTTTAAAATATTTACCCAGCACTGATCAAAACTCTTGTGACGAAAGTTTAAGAAAGCCACCAGCTGTTGAAATTAACTTCCAGACGCAGATACGATTTTCATTTTTTTTCATACTATTTCAAAGTTATTTTTGGAAACATTGTCTCCATACTAGAATTAAAGAAAGAAAAAGGTGATTAGAGTTTGGAATACAAGGATTTTTTCAAACTGTTTCTGGTACAAACTGTAAGAGGATCAAGATGATTCGGAATCATATATGAAATGAAGGGAGACAACAGTCCTCTTCATGCACCAACTGATAATCAATCATTCTAAAGAAAGGTGCTGTAGTGTTAGTGAAATTTTCAAGCATCCGCTTTGTGAAAAACTTAACTCTACTTTTTTAAAAGTACAAGTTTAAATTTGATAATTATAAGTTGTGCATTTGCGTTTTAAATGATGCAGTTTTCAAGAGAACAAAATCATTTATATAATGAATACGTAATGAGGAAAGCTAACCAACACTTCAATGCAAATTTTTAAAAGTTATGTTTTGTGTATGAAAACATTGCTTTTTGATCCGGCATTGTTTATGAGATGTCCGAGATTTTTTTAAAATCCTTCCTTACACAAAACATAAACATACAAAACACCCATCTACAATTCTGTTAGACATTTTTTTGCGACAAACAAAAACCTTGAAATTGCGCGACGATTTGAATACACATCTATGAACCTAAATACACTAAATCGCTTGAATACATTATTTATGAATCCCCCCAACAATAAAAAAAACGAATAAATTAAAAAAAGTTTGAATACGTAACATTTTATTACATAGATTGTAAAAAAAGTTAGTTTTGTTAAGAAAACTGATTCCTGAACTTTGTGAGTGAAAACTCTAGATTCTATAATAAAACAACTGAAAATATAGACTCCTAAGAGTTAAACATGAACACTTAATTATAGGATCAATTTCGAGCAGTACAGAGTAGGTTTAATAATATAATATATTTTATATATATTAGAATTTAAAACAAACTACAAAACTATAATATTTATCTCTTTTCTTCAGAACAAACTGATTGTTGCACAGTACTAGACACAAAAATTCGTCAACAACTATTGACAAGAAACACATTACCCCCCAAATGCAGATTTTGCAGACTTTTTTTTTTTTAAGGCCAAATTCATCACTTTTTCCCGGGCCCCAAAATCTGACCCCCCCTCTTTTACCCAAAACCGCTGTAACGTTTTTAATATTAAAATTTTTAAAAACATTGAAAATTTTCTTTTGGGGCAAAAAAAAAAAAAATCTATAAATTTCCTTTACTTAAAATTTTCACCCCAGGGAATCCAAATAAATTTTTTTAATATATATTAGGCAAATCTGGGAATAATATAATTTCTTCTGATAGGGGGCTCCAAAAAAAACCCCACATAGGCAGGAATTGCAAAGACAAACCCCTTTAATTTTAAATGCCGGAAAATAAAATCAAAATGCTTTCAAACCCCAAAAAAACCCTAAAAATAATAAATTTTTTTTAAAAGAAAAAGGATTTTAAACGGTTTTAAAATTTGTTTTTTCAGCGTGCATTGTGGATGGCCCCCAAACCCAAAAATTGGATGAGGAGATCTTTGATGCTTTAGGGAAATTTTGGAAATAATTTTAATCTCAAACAAGACCACTTTTTTTTTTTTAAGGCTTGTCTTTCATTGACCCCAAAGCAGCCATTAAGGTTGTTCTTAATAAACCTTTTGCACAGAAACTCAGACCATGTTGGAACTGAGGCAAACCCTGAATTTTTTCTTCAGGAACACATTAAAATACCTTTTTTTTTTCATTCTGTGTGGCACAACCACTGTCCCAAAAAAAAGATTTTTATGTTGAAAAGGGGGTTGGGGGGCCCAAAATTAAAAAACTTTTTAAATGGAACCAAAAAACCCCGGGTTAAAAAATTTACGCAAGAAATATTTTAAAAGTACACCCCCAAAGAACTAAAAATCATATAGTTTTTTTTTTAAAAATAAAAAAGGGGCCTATAAAAAACCCCCCCCGGTTCCCCCCCTTTTGTAGGCCCCCCCCCCCCCCCCCCCAAAAATAAAAAAAATGCGGGTTTTTTCCCCCCAGCGGAAAGAAAAGAAGATTAAAGTGAGGCATGAAGAATTGGAGAACAAAGTGGGCCAAATTTTGTATGCTTTTAAAAATAAAAAAACGTCCCAAAACAAAATCCCAAATTTGAAAAAAAAAAAAAAAAAAAAAACTTTGGGAATTTAAGGTAAGTCCCACAAAAATAAAAAAATTTTAAAAGTAAAAAAGGTCCCCCGGAACAGGGGAAAGGGTAAGCGGCAACCCTAAAAAATTTTTTACGGGAAACCCCCGGTTTTAAAAAAATTGTGGAAGAGTGGAAAAAAAACTGAAAAAAGGGGCCTTTTTTTCAAAAAAAAACAAATTGCAATTTTAACCCCCAAAGCTGAAGTACTTTAAAAACCCAAATTAAGATAGCAATAGCGATGGAAAATTTAAAATTTTTGGGGTTTTTAAATTTTTAAATGGGACCCTTCCCCCCGTAAATTTCAAGAAAACAAAATTTGAAAAACCCGCAAAACGCCCTGGATTTTTTTTCAAAATTTATTTGGGGGTTTTAGGGAAGTTTTTGTTAAAAAACCTTTTGGGTTTTTTCCCAAATTTTAAAATTTAGGGGGGATTTTAAATTTTATGTTTTTTTTTTTAAAGTTTTTCCGGGAAATACCCCCTTTTTTTCGCTAATTTTTTTAAAACCCCTTTAAACCTGTGGGAATTAGAATAAAAATTTGTTTTAAGGATACTTTTTAAGCGGGATACAAAAAAATTTTAAATAAAATTTTGCAAAATTTCTTTTGGTTAAGCTGGCATTTGCTTTTGAAAAAAAACATATGAAATTTTTTCAGTGTTTGATCAGAAGCAA
This sequence comes from Cheiracanthium punctorium, assembly GCA_038373885.1. NCBI lineage: Eukaryota > Metazoa > Arthropoda > Arachnida > Araneae > Cheiracanthiidae > Cheiracanthium > Cheiracanthium punctorium. The sequence continues at coordinate 2,909 of JAWZYV010014575.1, read as the reverse complement.
ATTTGAAACTTTTGAGTTTTTTTAAAGAGGGTTTAGCCACTGAAACCCCAAAAAATTTTTCATTTGGCTTTTTTCTCAAAAGCCGAGCAAAAAAATTTTTTTTTAAATAAATTTTATATATTACTCTATAATAATTTTTTGAAGGCATGTCAAAGAAGTGATTACATAATATTCATTATTTGCTGCATCCATCTATGACCACTGCTTGTTGTGCATTATTTTCCAGCACCCCTGACTTACCAGTTCTTAGTTGTGTACAGCCGCGGAGCTACTGCATCCGTTAGATTGCTTAGTCTTTGAATGCTAGAATGCGATCAAGTATTTTCGTACTGTCTCCCTGTGTGAAGTGCAACAGGCATGGTCTCACCGTAGTTAAATACCAGCTGCCCTAATAGTAGTCTCCTCTATATTAATGCGGTATGAGCTAATTTCGCGTCCTTCGCCATATTATGGCGCTATTACCCGACCGTAAAAGCAATCTGTTCGACATGACAGCGAGAAGTACATGTGGCTCAACTGAGAATTTAAAAGTATACCTCAAACGGCTTCAACCATATTGTGCTCATTGACTGATGAAAAATTGTTGATACTATTTTGTCTTGATGGCTCGATTAATCGTCGATCTTTTTTAGGCTCGGTAGCAGATATTCCGTTATCCTGCTAAGCCGGATCTTTGAAGTCATTTGGACATCAACTATCAGTGTTCCGAGTTTCCAACTGAAGACTGGTTTCGAGATGTCCGTTGTGCAAGCTCTGTTTGTCCGCCGATTGCTTCGAATTTCAGTACAGATGAACTCTCTGTGCTAAGCTGAGCTCGAAATCGGCATAAGGTCTAATACCGAGTTCTTTGCTTTCGATCATGAACAAACTAGACCCTCAAGGATACATCAGACATGAATTGACTGGATTTATTCGACTCCTGGTACTATAGACACTCAGTGCATGAGAGCCATCTGGCATAGGGAGAGCCAAGCATTGTTCGTCATCGGCCAAGTATCGAAGTGAAGTCACAGTCAAAGCTATGCTGCTATACATGTGCGATAGCATGTATCATCAACAACTTTCCACCTAGACTTTACGCTAGACTTGACACATGCAGCCGCGTAATAATCTTGCGACATAGCATCCGCGACCTTGGCTCTGTCCTGGAGCATCTTGATTACATGGACTGCAAGACGTTTCCATAAATGGACGTTCAGCAGCATTGTTTTCGACTTTCCTGCTTCATGCTGCAATTTGCGTGTACAGACGTTGAGGCATCTACACATCCAAAGGCTGGCCAATACACTGCGCCTACCCAAATTGCAACACCAAGAAAAACAAGAGAGATATCACAACCATAATTTATTGGTAGTATGAGACATGTTGACCAAGTAACAAATGATTAAATTTACAGCATTCTATGAAGCGTGGTTCCTGCCAAAATCAGTACCCAGAGTAGCCGCCGTTGTTGGAGATCACAGCTGCCACACGCCTCGGCATTGATTCAAAGAGACTTTGAATGTGTTCTTGGGGTACAGCAGACCAAGCAGCTTCCACACGTTGCCAAAGTTGATCTGGTGTGACAGCTGGGGATGAACTCTGGGTCAGTCGTTGAGCAACCATGGACCACATGTTTTCTATCGGCGAAAGATCCGGAGAGCGCGCCGGCCAGGGAAGCAATTCAATCTGGTGATTGACGAAGAACCCTTGGACAATGCGTGCCACGTGTGGCCGTGCATTATCCTGCTGAAATATGGCTGTTGGCAAGCCCTGAAGGTAAGAAAGGACAACTGGCTCCAACACCTCGGAGATGTAGCGCTGGCTGGTTAAAGTACCGGCAATGCGTACTAGAGGAGTGCGAGAGAGATATCCGATACCGCCCCATACCATAATACCCGGTGCAGGACCAGTGTGACGGTGCATAATGCAGCTGTTCAGCATCCTCTCTCCACGGTGTCTCCAGACTCGAATCCGACCGTCGTGGTGTTGCATACAGAAGCGTGACTCGTCAGTAAAGAGAATTTCATTCCATTCTGTCGTCCACATCCTTCTTTCATCGCACCATTGGCGGCGGAGACGTCTGTGGTTCCGCGTCAGAGGTAGACAAAGCAACGGACGTCTTGCGGACAGACCATTCTGCTGTAAACGACGTCGAATGGTACGCGCAGACACTGGATGATGCGTTACAGACTGAATCTGCTGTGATATGGTTCGTGATGTGACTGAGCGGTCCGTCACTGCCATGCGTACAATCTGCCTGTCATCACGTGACGTGGTGCACTGAGGTCGATGCGGTCGATCACGTCTGTCCGTCGTACCCTCCTGCACCCAACGATCACATATCCGCATCACAGTTGTTTGGTTTCGTCCAATACGACGACCGATTTCCCTGAAAGATAACCCACAATCTCGGTATGCCACTATCCTTCCTCTGTCAAACTCGGATACTTGATCAAAAGATGATCGTTGTTTCCTACGAGGCATAATTTATCGTTTTTTTGAAAAAAAAGCAAGAAAAACACAATTGCTGTACTTGAAACCGTCGAAATCTCCAAGCCTTAAATAGCGCTTTGAGGTGGCGCCACAGGCGCGCTTGATGTGCGTCTGCGCTGAAATTCTAATCATTTGCATATCTCACCTCAGCTAATGCATGTTGTAAATTTCATATTATTTGCATGCTTCCTTCAGGGTGTTGCATTTACGATGGCCCGAGGGATTTAAATTTTAGTACACTTTTAAAAAATTCCCCCCGACAATGGGAAGGCCCCATGTTTCAAATCGGGCCAAGGCAACGTTTTGTAAAGTTTTGGACAACCTGGTGTATAGCCCCCCATACCCCCCGGGATTTGGACTACATTGATTCGGCAAAGCAATACCTTTGGCTTCTATACACTTCCCACAATACGAAGACGAAAAACTATTGATGA